>WOVY01004923.1:0-25000 GCA_013436015.1 Rhipicephalus annulatus
CCCGCCGAAGTCACCACGTTTGGTAGCGTATGTTTCTCAGCTCGCGACTGCTTCTGCGCAGAGCTGATAAGACGAGCGGACGAGACGACGGTGAGTTAAACAAGGTTTATGTACAGCATATATACAGAGGCGTTACAATTTCGGCACTGGGGCCGACAGAGACTCGAAGAGCCGAGCTCTCCTCTCTAACACATAGGTCAGCTTTTCGCCTAAGACCGCCGACTCACACACATGTCGGCTCTCCGACACGGGGCTCCTCTCTCACATAGGACCGCCGATCGCGACGCGCCGCAGGGCTTCTTTTATTTACACCGGGTCCAACCAAAATGTCCAATCAGAAGCGCCGCTGGTCGTCAGGGCAGATTCCTCCAATGGGGGGTCGCCGCGATGCGTCAGACCACCAGACACCGAGCGCCGGCTCGCTGTCACGTGCGCAGCTGACTCATGCACGTGGGCCAGAGGGGCGCCGCGCGTGTTTACGCCGTTGAGTTGTTCGCGCCAGGCGGACTGCGGGCTGGCCTTGACCCAGATTGCCTTTTTCAGAGGCACGGACGTTTGACGAGGACTCGCTGGCATAACAGCACCCCCGCCGCCAGACAATGCACCGGAAAGACGAGCTGCTTCCACGGGGCTCGGATGTCAGGTGCGCTCGTTCGCCAGGTCCCTCCAGGTTCGCCTCCAGGGCCATGGGGAGAATACAGCTCCAGACTGTTCCGGGAACACACCCATTCTTGACGACGGATCCCAGCTCCACTGGCTTGTCGCCACAACTTGTCGACCAGCTTCACTCGTCTCTTCTGACCATCTTCGGCTTCAGCACTTGTCGATGGTTCTGCAACTTGCTAAGAACGGTTCGACAACAGACAACACACGACACAAGCAAGTGCCCTCGGTCACCCGACAGAACACCAGACAAAGTATGTACAACATATACCTATCTACGTGTCTATCGGAATTTTGTTCCCTCTACATCAAGAGGCACATGTGGGACACAAGACTCTTAAAGTGACAACTCAATTTTTTTCACACGTAAACAACGCGTAACGAATTAGAATACCACAAAGTTGGCCCCTTGAGATCACTCTGAACGAGAGCGCTCAGCCCAGGTCGTGATGAGGTCAAAATTTTGCCCCGAATCGCCAGCGAGAAACCGAAAGGTTGAGAAGTTACTAGCTGGAACGCACTGCTCAATGCACCTGCATTAGCGTTTCCTTTATTTTATTTTTTTTTTTTTTTTGATAGCGAACGTCAAAGTTGCGCTGTGGAGCAACATGCTCCACTTCAGTAACCGGCCACTTTTAGGCGACGATACCTATGCGGCACCAAGAGCGGCTCACACTTTCGACGTTGCACAGGGGAACAACGATACGGCTTGCTACGGATTGACTCCTCACCGCTTAGCTCGATATCGTGTTCGATCACCCTCGTGTTTCCGGGACGGTCCGAAAACACATCTTCAAACACCAAAACAATCTTTCTCAGGTCCTCTTTCCGGACTTCACTTAATATAGGCTCTAGGTTTATCTGCTCCCGGATTACTTTCGATCCCCCTTCGATTACCTCACTAGAACTCAAAATTTCTGCTTCCTCTTCCTCTGAAGCACTTAAAAGTAAATTTACGACTGCTTTCAAGTTACTGTGATAAATTTTGTTCGGCCGCCTTCCTAATTTCACTTCACAATTGGTATCGGAAAGCTTCGATAATACTTTGGCGGGCCCTTCCCAATCAACCTCAAGCTTGTTCCTTTTGGACGGCTGCAGCAGCATTACCTGATTATCAACTTCAAAAGCACGCTTCTTCACCGATTTCTCGTAGTGCTCCTTCGACAGCACTTGTGCCGCGTTTTTGTGGCTTTCCACTAGCGCTTCAATCGAGAGGTCCTCACGCTGCTCTCGAATGAGCGTCTCTCGATCAACTCTCGGCAGCTCGCTCCAACTTTCCGCTACAGGCGAGAGCGTTGCAACCCTCTCGCTCTGACTCAATGGCGCCATGTCGTCTCCCCCTACCGCGCGGCCGCGCCGACCGCTTTCGCGACGGGCCGCTCGCGTGACTGCTCACATGACTCATGCGGAAAATTTCCTTTCTGGGGTTCCGTCGACCCGCCGACAAGGTCACTTGAGAGTTCCCGCATTGAACCAGATCAGGCTTCCGCGTTTGCGATCGCGTGAGGGCCATGCACGCTAAGTTGGGGAAGAACGATTTGCCCTGCTCTTTGAGAAGCTGCTCCGAGTTGTTGGAGAAAAGATAAGGAAAACGATCATTTAGCGCGGCAGACACAGCCGCTTCGGTGCAAAGCTTACCGAACGGGCCTTCAATGACAACCGTGGCGATTGGTAAGCGAACACTCTGCTCCTCGGCGACTTGCCTGATCCACGCGCATTCTCCTGTGAAGTCATCCGGAGACACCAATGAAGGATGGACAACGTCCATGGTTGCCGCTGAGTCTCTAAGTGCTCGGCACGTTTTCTCATTCACCCTAATTTCTTGGAGATACGGCTCCAACAACCGCATGTTTTTTTCTGATTCTCGGATTGTTGCGAAGGCAAACTTTTCCTGACAGTTTCTCGCGATGTGCCCTTCCTTTTTGCAGTTGTAGCAGATTAGCGGCTTCCGTTTGTTTTCCGATTCAAATGCCTGTGTGGTAGAAACCTCACTCGATTTCTCCGCTTCTGTTTGCCCTTCCCCTACACTGTCCTTCGTAAGAGACGGGTCCTTCTTGAAATTACGGTGCGGAGCGGTTTCCGTTGATCAGGTTTCTTTGAAAAGCCCTCTTTTCTTTCATCCTTTTCAACGCGCACTGCCCTGCTATGCAACTTTCGGCGAGTATAATACTCCTCAGCTAACTCTGCTGCCTTGTTTAGCTGTACTTCACCAAGTCTGTCCTGCAGCCAAAGTTTGACATCCTCCTCGATGCAGCGGTAGAATTGCTCCAATGCAACGCATTCCACCACTTTATCGCGGTCGTCATAAACACCTTCGCCCTTGAGCCATTCAATCAAATCGGCTTTAAGACGAAACGCGAAGTCAACGTGTGACTCATTCCCCTTTTTCAGATACCGGAACCTTTGCCTGAAAGCCTCGGGTGAAATTTTATAACGTCTCAAGAGCACTTCCTTCACCTCGTCATAGCTCTCAAACGCTTCCCTCGACAAGCAAGTTATCGCGTCGGACACTTCGCCGGGAAGAAGAGGCTAGCAGGTTCCGCGCCCAAAGAGACCGCTCCAAAGCGTTTCGCCTCACAGACGTGGTTCAAAATTGACGAGATACTTCGCCATGTCCTCGCCTACTACGAACGGTGGCAGTTGGTCCCGAATTATGAAACGCTGACCTGAATCGTCGGAGAAGCTACGCTAGGCGCCTGCGAACACTGTAGGGATTGCCAATTCTAGTCGTTTCAACTCTAGGCGCTATTGTCTCTCGGCCTCCTCGCGTTCGCGAGCTTCTCGCCTTTCTTCACGTTCGCGAGCTTCGCGGCCTTTCAGCCTCCTCCCGTTCGCGAGCTTCTACTCTTCGCCTTTCAGCCCTCCTCACGGCGTGCTTTGATATTCCGCCAAGGCCTCGTCGACTTCCTCAAGCAGACACTCCTTCATCCTTCATGATCTCAAGGATCGCTAGCTTTCGTTCGCAAGCGGCCCAAAGAAATGCCGAGTTCCTCACAAATTTCGATGGTTCCTTCACTTTAAGGTTCTCCATCGTCACACTAGCCTCTTGCTGTTTGCCCCTGTTAACAATTTACTTGCCGTACCCACTACTAAGTCCACTAGCAGACGCGCAAGCAATTTTCACTCTCCTGTGTTTACCCCTCCGCATTACTTTGGTTTCAAAGCGCTTCGACTTGGCTTGAAACGATCAAAGCTCACTTCAATGCTTCACACAGCCCTTCTCTAAACTACTACAACCTGAGCTAGAGTAGTCTGGTGAACTGAGGGGAAAACATCAGGCACTCACCGCATCGATGTCGCTGACGCCGGCCGATCCCGCAGCTGCCAACCACTGTTGCGAATCTGCCTCGTGGATCCCACCGATGCCACCACTGTTGCGAAGCGGACCGATCCCCGCCGCTTCCACCACTGTTGCGAACGACGGGCCGATCCCGCCGAAGCCACCACTGTTGCGTAGCGTAAGTTTATCAGCTCGCGACTGCTTCTGCGCAGAGCTGATAAGACGAGCGGACGAGACGACGGTGAGTTAAACAAGGTTTATGTACAGCATATATACAGAGGCGTTACAATTTCGGCACTGGGGCCGACAGAGACTCGAAGAGCCGAGCTCCCCTCTCTAACACATAGGTCCGCTTTTCGCTTAAGACCGCCGACTCACACACATGTCGGCTCTCCGACACGGGGCCTCCTCTCACTCACATAGGACCGCCGATCGCGACGCGCCGCAGGGCTTCTTTTATTTACACCGGGTCCAACCAAAATGTCCAATCAGAAGCGCCGCTGGTCGTCCGGGCAGATTCCGCCAATGGGGGCCGCCGCGCCATGCGTCAGACCACCAGGCACGCGGCCAGCCGGCTCGCTGTCACGTGCGCCGCTGACTCACTGCACCTGGGCCAGAGGGGCGCCGCGCGTGTTCACGCCGTTGAGATGTTCGCGTCGGGCGGGCTGCGGGCTGGCCTTGACCCAGATTGCCTTTTTCCGAGGCACGGACGTTTTGACGAGGACTCGCTGGCATAACAGCATATAGTGAAGCGCAGCGTTCTGTCTGATCAAATATTGGGGGCATCCGT
The DNA here is from genome assembly GCA_013436015.1 of Rhipicephalus annulatus. Lineage (NCBI taxonomy): Eukaryota > Metazoa > Arthropoda > Arachnida > Ixodida > Ixodidae > Rhipicephalus > Rhipicephalus annulatus. The sequence continues at coordinate 4,734 of WOVY01004923.1, forward strand.
TATCATTACAGCTCTTCAGATATGAGAACACGTGCATGAATGCGCGAAGGAGACGTAAGAAAAATTGTTATCATTGAGAGGAGCTTCGATAAGTGTATCTACGCAATGCCCTCTTGTTTCGATATCAGCGAGCCCCGCCCTAATGGTGCGATATCTCCAAAGCTTTTGCGGCGCTGCGTGAAGCAACAACGCGTACGTGATTTCGGTCGATCGAAAAAAATTCGTATACGACATTTTGGAAAATTCACAAAAACTAGAAGTGTCAGGTTCAAAAAAGCGTTGTACGAGGCTGTTCAGAACTACGTCCAGCCGGAAATATCAAAGTTGCGTGATTTTGTTTCTGGACGTTGTCTACTCTTAACTGCAGGCCAGCACAAGATCAACGCATGTGCGCATTGATGTGTGACCTTCATTCTTGTGTTTTATTTTGTTGACATAGCTCCGCCGCGATGGTATAGTGGCTACGATACTCAGCCAATGACTCGCACGTCGCGGGATCAAATCACGGCTGCGGCGGCTGCATATTCGATGGAGGCAAAAATGCTGTAGGCCCGTGTGCTCAAATTTGGGTACGCGTTGCAGAACCCCAGGTGGTCGAAATTTCCAAAGCCCTCCACTACGGCGTCTCTCACAATCATAAAGGCGGTTTGGGAACGTTAAAGCACACATATCAATCAATCAGCGGGAATATTAAACAAGCACACTTCTTGCATCGCAATCAGGCTCTTGAAATTTGCGCAGGGAGGCTTTATTTTCAAGTTCCAGACTGCGCAAAACCGTGCAAGGTCAAACGGACTAAACGCGCAGTATAGTAGCTGCATTTTGCGCGTGCGTTTGAAGACGTAGATCTCTTCGAGGCGGCAGCTGCCGCCGGCTGTGCAAAAATGCTTCTGTATGTCACAGAAGCAGCTGCAGCTGCTGCGCACGGCGGCAGTCGAGCGAGTTTTTGTTGCGTATACACGCGCCTGAATCGGCAAATAGTTTCGCCTCAACATACCCGTAGTCGCAGCGAGCGATAATGCATATATAGCGTAAAAATTCGTATGACGGCAGTGTAAGCATGCGAATTCGTATGCTAACATAAACAAGAGCAGGCTAAATTAGTCGCAGAGCTGCTATTTTCAACGAACGGTTTCCCCGGCTTCACAAAGGGCAAAGGTGGATGTCTTGGGCTTGTTGGAAAGCCATGACAAAGACATATGGCGCGGGGACACAAGGGCAAAAAAAAAAGAAGTGTGTCGTCCTAGTTTTCGTCCTTGTGTCCTCGCGCTGCAACGCTACTTTCGTAAAAGAACGGAATTAGTTTCTCTGCAAATAATTCCTACATTGAGAACGTGCGTCTGTCCTAGTATTTTCAACAGGGATCGCCTTTTAAATAGTTTGCATCTGAGCTAGTTGATGATCTTCATTTTCGAATGGTTGCAGCTAAATTTAAACGGACGCACAAAGGAAAGAAAACGTGAGGGCTGTGCTAACACTATCAACTGACGTTTAATGAACTGGCATTTATTGATAACAACTGGAAATATTATCGTACGTACGTTTAAAGTTAGCTGTAACCATTCGACATGCAGGATTACGTGTAGAAGGATTCAAAGCTGGGCCAGTTGGTGACAGTACTTGAACATATTTGAACTCGGCGCACAACAACGCGGACACAAGAGGTTTGTCCCTTCTTCTCTTGAGTATACGAGCAGTCCAGCACTGAGTTGAAATAAGTTCAAGGATTGCCTGTTCCGCCTTGTATGATGAATATAGGAATATGCGAATGGAACTACCGCATATTCTCTCTCATTACGTGTACTTATCAAAACTGGCTTGTGCGATACTTACTAAGTGAAGACTATATAATGTTGCATGAATCTTCCCATGTGTCCACATCGTGAATCATCTCGTCCACCCGCTCTTGTTACAGCAACATTGTGTTGACTCAGTTATACTAATGTGATCGAGTTGCCTACCAATTAAAGGGGTACTGACACCATTTCCGGAGGTGTGTTTACATTGCCATACAAATCTCCTGTATACACACACAGTTCTGAGCAAGCGTGAGGCTCAAGAAATGCTCGCAAGATACTGCATTTTTATAGAATAGTCAATTTTCCCGTGGCACACGTACCAACATCGACATCAGCTTGACGTAACGGTATACAGTGCGAATTCCAGTGACTTCACGCAGCTGTCTGGCTAGTTGTGATGACGTCAGGCACCATCAAAAAATTTCAAAAGGCTCCTTGTGCGTAACCAGCGAAGCACAGTGCAGATAAGCTGTGAAAACGTCACGATATTTTGCGCGATCGCATGACGATTCGATCATGCCATATTGTGACGTCAGGGTACAGTAGGAACCAAAACTAGCTTTCCAAACAAACTAGAAGCCCTTTTCCAGGGTGCAGTCATGCTTAGCAGTGAAGTCTCTTGAGGGTTAATTGTTCATTTGACGCAAAAACAAACAACCAAACAACTGACACCTTTCGTGTATGTACACGTTTACATTCTTTTCATCTTGCTTCTTTTGCGCAGATGTTCGGCGGTGCATCTTTCGCGCACTTCCTGTTCACCGACCAGAAAGACGTGTTCGCGGTGACCTTCTGCTGGGGCATCGGCGTAATGCTCGGCATCCAGACCGGCGCTGGAGTCTCTGGTTAGTATAGGCGTATACTTGGCTCGGTGCGGTCTTTCGGTTTCAGCGTTTGGAAACTTAAAGGTAACCGTTTATATGTTGATAGGGTCACGTATTAACTGCTATATAAAGCTCGCCGATGCGTTTAGTGTACAGTCACGTTATACGTAGTTAGATCATCTACAGAAAGCACGTGGTTAAAAGAAGGACCCAGGCAGAAGACGTGGCAGTAAACTCTTTTCCAAATCAGAAAAACAAAGAGATAAACAAATTTTCCTTCTAGTGCAAAAAACTTGTTCTTCATTTTTTTTCTTGCTTTATAAGTAAATTATGTCCGCCGTATGTGGCTAGATCCAGTTCTTTATATTTGCAGCTGTCACCGTAGATGGCCACATACACAGCTGAAAGACCTATGCAAAGTTATTAAATGCGGTGTAAGAAAACGTGAGCCACTTGTCATTTACTGGTACACCACGGCTGTTGCGGGTGGTACCGTAGCCATGACTTCAGCAGGGAAGCACAATAGCGACTCAGATGTGTATACCGGTACATACCGCGGCGGGTCAAGTACATCGCAGAATAATTACAAGAACGCGGGTAAATGTTGTACAAGAGATAGTGTAAGTAATGCAGTCTGCATACCCCGGTTGCTATTAGTTCACAAGCCTGCCGCGGGGGTGCAGTGGTTACTGCGCTCTGCTGACATGTCTGCTGCTCGTCCCGGGAGGGTGCAATGTCAGCCGCGGTGGTCGCTTTCTTGTGAAGAAAAAATGCGAAAGGCCCGCGAAAAGGCCCGTGAACTGTGCGATTCCAGTGGACATGAGGAACACCAGGTGGTTCGAATTTCCACCACCCCCCACTATACAGTGTGCCTTGTAATGTAATGTGGTTCTGGCACGTATAAGACCGGATTATTATTATTATTATTATTATTATTATTATTATTATTATTATTAATATTATTATATTATTATTATTATTATTATTATTATTATTATTATTATTATTATGGCAAAGCTAATAGAAAGGTCTATGTGTCTACTGTTTGTAATGACATCCCCGACAGTGTTTTTTCGGACACGACTAAACGCAGTCTACGAAAGAGCCTAAGGTCTCTTTAATGCGGCATCAGTTATCACATTATTATTTTTTTTCTAGTTTCTTGCATACTGGGTATAATCTGTTTAAAATTTTTTCAATGCTTGTCTTCACATTTCTGCTGTTTAGGTAGTATTGCTTCCGCTAATTTGATTCTCGATTGTTATTGTGTTTATATGTAGCGTAAATGAGTTACATCCATTCTTTCTCTGATTGTTTACATGAAAAGCTTTTCAATATGTATGTCATCTCTCGTCTGCCGATGTGCCGGGCCAAGTCCTCCAAGCCACTGTCTGGCTTTGACAGGCCTGTTATTTGTTTTGTACAGCTCAAGATGACAATAAAGTTTATTATCATTATTATTATTATTATTATTATTATTATTATTATTATTATTATTATTATTATTGACATGCTAGTTTATATAAAAACCAAGCATCATAAATACAATCATCATGATGTAACAGTATCCTTTGTCGCAAGGGCCGATTAAATGGCCAAATAGCGCCATGGCCCTATATTTTCATTATGTCCATGAACTTAATAAATTACCTGGGGTCTGCGCTTGTCGTAGGCCAAAGGGTCCTCAAATAATGAATATATGCAGAAACAGGCATCACTCGCTCGCGCTTCCTCTGACAATAAACGTGTTTGGTATAAGTTAACGTTCATTGAGCGCTTTATTAAAATGCAACGCGTAAACAAGCTGAAGCTGGTTGCCAGTGCGTGTATATATGGAATAGGCTTGCGAGAGATATATTGCGAAAGAGCGAGTCACAAAAAAATCTCGTATGATATGGCCTATACTATAGTATGCACTCGCGTATCGCGTGCACACTTGGCGATGAGGAAAAGATCAGACAGCAGTGCAACTGAAGAGGCGACGACTAACAAACAGTCACTTGCATCGAAAGACGTTAACTGAATGTTATAAAAGTGCGTAACGTGGGCGCGTAAGTGCGTTAAAAGTGCATTATCATATAATCATTTCTTTTTTTTTCAACTTTGTACAATATTGTTTTCGTATTACAACAAAAATTTGATAATTATTGTTGCGCTGCTTCAAGTCCACTGGAAAGACTGAAGAATTGGCAGAGCAAAACGACCAGCTGCCGGCATATCGACCGGAGTTCTACGCACTAAACTGAGGAATGCTTTTTTGAGACAGTGACGCGTAATGCACTGCAGCGACGCAGCGACGCTCCCCGTACAACAAAGAGCACATGCGTTGGCTGGTGCGGCAGCCACAAAACTCAGCACGATTGTGATACCGCCATTGAAGGCATGGGACCACCGCATGTACCCGTTGCAGCCACATTTCCCCACCCACACACAAAGTGGTTCTAAGAGAGAAAGGAAGAGAAAAGTGAGCCCCGTAACTGTCTGCTTCAGCGAGCGACACCTCAACAGTAGCTCACAAGGGATGGGGGTGAGGAGGGATTAAAAGGATAGGAATAAAGGTGTAGAGATGAGAGAAAGAGGCATGAGGTGGTAAGCCAGAGAGCGACGACATATCGAGTGGATAGGAGGGATAGGAAAGATGGAAACACGGTCACAGGCGTCCGAGGACGGGGCACCACTTGCGAGAGCTCTTGTCGGCGTCAGGAGGTGGCGCAGATCAAGTTCAATCGGTTAGAGCTACACTTTCGTCGGAGGTCGGTGTCGGGAGGCGACACGTAGGGCGAGCCCAGCCCGCTTATCTAAACAGGACCGCGATCAAAGCAGTGCTCGATGTTAGGCTATAGACGTCTTCATCGGCTTCTCCTGGAAGCGGTCGGTCGTCCGTTCCCACGAAGTCGCTTGGCGTCCACGTGACGCCGAGGCTGCTGCTCTCGAAGTTTTCTCCTTTCCTCTTGGCACCGTTGTTGGAGGTGAAGGGCGCGGCACAGCGCGCACAGGACAACGACGCTTTCGGTTTGGCCGGCGTCAATGCCGTCGCCTCGGGCGCTCCCCTCTTTGCCTCCGCGCCACTCCTTCATCGCTTGCGCCTTGCGTACGCTTGAGCACCGGCTGCGAATACTTACCCCTGCGGCTCCACCGGCTTCGCCTTCCCTGACGCTTTTGGTGTCGCGGAGGCTCTCTTTCGAATTGCGAGCTTTAAAAAATGTGATCAGTGTGATATCAAAAACCAATGACAGACGAAGAAAGAGAGCTGGCATTGAACGCCTAATTACATCTCGCGAGAAAGAAAAATATAAGCATAAGAAAAGAGTGGCGTACTCGGGTATTTAGCGCAAGGTATAACGCCACAGAGGAACGTTCTCGGGCGTATGTGAAAGCTGACATTCCATTTTTCTACCTCTGGCTTTTATTTTTCGTTTCTTCTTTCTTGTGTTTTACTTCATGTATAACGGCGAGGTACTATCAGCAGCGCCATGGAGTCCTTCAGACTTCTTTTACGTCAGCGGAAATTTCTTCTTTTTTTGCACACGTGATCACAAAATACCACCGGGACTTTTCCCGTTCTAGGTTTACACGACGGTTCAACAAAAACGTATGCGTTGGTCTTGTTGAATTTTTGCGATGCTCGCTGTATTTATTCGCTATAGCCATCTTAGTGTGAACTAAACGACAAACATACGTCAGGGACGGTGATGTGAGCTGGAGATGACGATAGCGTTTCTGACTGTCAATACTTCGTAGCTGTGTGACTAGGCACTGAGAATAGAAGGCCTGTCAGCACTATAGAGCTTACACCTGTATCACAAAAACAACGTGTATGTTGTGAATGAGATCTTGCATAATCCCACAAGGTAATAGAAAACTTAAAACAGAAATTATTTAGGATAATTTATTGATGTAGCGACAGCCCAAGAACGATGTTGGTACCGGTTTCGATCCCCATCATGACGAAACTTTCTTCAGCTAAAGACTTTCCTATCAGGGAACTCCGCATGAACTTCATTGTGGCATTGTGCTACAAACGGGCAGTTATAAATTACCCAAGCTTGTGTCAATTAGTTAAAAATGTCTCCCCCCTATTCTTGTTGCCTACACGCTAATAGCCTGCCGATAACATCGCAAATAAAGCGTTGAAGTCGGAAATCGAAGCTTGAAGAATAGTCTCTGAATATATGGGACCACCCGTGGCGTCGTATCTCTTTTTTTTTTTTCGTAGTCAGTACTTTTTGCGCTGCGATTATATTGAATCGGAGAGTCAGCGCTTTCGCGGGCACCTGTCACGAGGTTGTTTAGCAGCGATAGCCGAGGGACAAAATCGGGCCGCGGTAAACAATGTTAATTATAGTCGCGAAATTGCGGATAGCGTCACGGAGGGTAGCTATTCGGAAAGAATTAAGCGTGGCCTCGAGCGCAGCTTTGAGGATGAAGCGGCTTAATTCGACAAACAGAAGCAGAAAGTCAATTAAGTGTGGTAAAAGACAAGAACGGGTGCCAGTATGCTGTTTCGTTCTGTGGCGTAGAGCTTCCTACAATATTTACTAGAAGAAACTCTGGCGCTGGCTTATTCAGCCATCATGGGAATGATTGTAATACGAGAATTGAATGATTATAACAGACAATAATACCAGCGAAAGTATAGGGGAAGTTATTAGACCGAATTGTAATGTAAATGATAAAATTAAAAGTGGTAAAAAGATAACTTGCCAATAAAGTGCTTGAGGGAATTGATTGATTGATTGATTTGTGGGGTTTAATGTCCCAAAACCACCATTTGATTGTGAGAGACGCCGTAGTGGAGGGCTCCGGAAATTTTGACCACCTGGGTTTCTTTAACGTGCACCAAAATCTGAGCACACGGGCCTACAACAGTTCCGCCTCCATCGGAAATGCAGCCGCCACAGTCGGGATTCGATCCCGCGACATGTGGTTGAGGGAATAGCCGCCGTGGTAGAGTCAGTGGCAGAGCATCGAACACGTTATTCGAAGGTCGCAGGTTGGTTCCTGCCCACGGCAAGTTATCTTTTCACCCACTTTTCTTTCTTATCATTTACATTAAAATTCAGTCTAATAACTTCCGCTTTACTTTACTTGTATTATTGTCTGTTAGATCTCATTAACATTATTATGTAAAACATGGAAAAAACGAGCCCTTAAGTTTACACTTCTTTCCCCACTACACACACACACACACCACACACAAATATATATATATATATATATATATATATATATATATATATATATATATATGTGTGTGTGTGTGTGTGTGTGTGTGTGTGTGTGTGTATGTGTTGTGTGTGTGTGTCTTCGTGTTTACAGTTTCACACGCACGCGTGGCTTTTGTTTTGGCTTTTGTTTCGAATAATAAGAATGGCTATCTGTGAAACCTTATGGGTTGATTTGCATTGGTGAACCTATAAAAGTAGTGAACTGGGACTGCTGAACTTTTGCTAAACTTTTGTCTGGCTACAAAGCAGCTGCAGGCCACACGAACCCAAACGGAGCTGAAAGAACGAAGCTTAGGCAAATCCGTGATTGATTGATTTGTGGGGTTTAACGTCCCAAAACCACTATATGATCATGAAAGACGCCGTAGTGGAGGGCTCTGGAAATTTCGACCATCTGGGGTTCTGTAACGTTCACCCAAATCTGAGTACATGGGCCTAAACCATTTTTGCCTCCATCGCAAATGCAGCCGTCGCAGCCGGGATTTCATCCCGCATCCTGCGGTTCAGCAACCGAGTACCTTACCCACTAGACCACCGCGGCGGGCAAATCCGTGTGCATACCCATCATTACCATACTACCTGAAGCCTCGCGCGTTGCAGCTCCCATAAACACTAACGTCGGGTTTCCTTCTAGTGTACCATTACGAAACTATGTGGTCTGTGGATCCTTGCGTTGCGTGAACGCCACCAGTCCATGGTACACCTCCTTCTTCTGCATGCTATTTCAAGCGCAGCGCGCCGCCCATGCTTACGACAACGCAGTGTCGACTGGAGTCAGCGTCACACCGTAGAATGTCGAGCGACGTAAGGGTGAACACGGCCTTGACTTATTCAGGTCGCTAAAGAAAAGAAAAAAAAAAGGAAAGAGAGAGAGAGAAAGGCGAGAGAGGCACTCTTCGTCTGGCACAAGGCATCAGTTGTCAACCCCGCGACGACTAATTCTGGCATGCTGAACCTGCCCGGTGCTGAAGGGCGAGTTGAAGTCTGAAGTCATTTGTTACGACGACTAAGAGGCGATTATTTCTTTCTTTTGAAGCTCCTGCTGAGCTGAGAATGTAGGCTTCTGCGAAGCCTACTGCATGCTTCTTTCTGGTCTCGCGCTTCTCGGACCGCTTGCGTAACGATTACGGAAGAGGAGCTTCGCGTTTGTAAACAAGGAGTTGAAATACTCGTATTTCTCGCGGAGAAAAGTTCCTCGTTAGACGGTTGGTTAGTTCGTTGTACCTCAGCAAAACGGCACGGCCCGCCCGGGGGATCAGTCTTCATGAAATGTACGGCACCTTGTTTTAGATATTGTATTGTTTTGAATTGTAGATATGTTTCGAAAGCGGTAGTTTACAAGATATCTCATTGATATGGAATCAAGGAAGAAGAGAAATATATAGGGCTGACAAAATACCCCCCACTGACGTTTTGCTTTTCGTGTCTGACGAACGGCGCACGTCGCTCTGAACAATGACATTTACAGAAACATATCGTGGCCATCAGCTTGTATTGAAGAATGGAAAAAATACATGTTATAATAACTTCTAGCGCTGGGGCCGTCGATGTCTAACAAGTCCATGATCACCTCACGTCACTGCATGACGATGAAGCTCAATACGCATGTCCTCGTTAATAAACAGCGCAAGTGCCACCACGACTCCATGACGCCATGCACACTCTTCAGATAAGCTAACAGCGTGGCGTCACAAATATGCGGCGGCACCGCCATGACATCTGCTTCGGAGAAAATAAACGCTTGACGCACGTGCACCTCCTCGCAAGGCAAGATTGATTTATATGTGGGGTTTAACATCCCAAAACCATCATATGATTATGAGAGACGCCGTAGTGGAGGGCACTGGAAGTTTCGACCACATGGGGTTCTTTAACGTGCACCCAAATCTGAGCACATGGGTCTACAACATTTCCGCCTCCATCGGAAATGGAGCCGCCGCTGCCGGGATTCGAACCCGCAACCTGCGGGTCAACAGCCGAGTGCCTTATAGCCATTAGACCACCACGGCGGGGCCCGCAAGGCAAGATTAGCAAACGTGATTAAATTAATAAGAGTTACTTCATTTACAGAGTTGCGAACTAAGAAGATATAAAATAACGTCAACATTCGTATGCTTTTCCAGTCTGCGTTATGTGAGTTTGTTCGCCAACAATACACGATTGGGAATATTGACTTTTGATGTCTCTCTGCCCGGCTACCCAGCACAGCTAGGGCAGCCAACCGGTCTGAGAACTGGCTAACCTCCCCATAAAGTTTCCTAAAATTAACTACAAGAGACTCTGGCGCTGCGATCGTTCAGTGACCATAGGAATGATGGGTAGTAGACGGATTTGCCTAGACTTCATACTTGCGCGTGGTAAGTCGCACTTGTGGCTTCGTTTACTGATGTGTTTCGGTTTTGTTTTGAAGAAAAAAATGACCCCCATTGAACTTTGTGACCAGATTTGAAATGGTAAGCCTAAAAGATTAAGGTGGTGAAGTGCAACCGCTGAACGTTTGCTGATTTTTGTTTAGTGACAGAACTCCTCTAAGCCTTACGAACACACATGGAGCCAGAACTGCGAATGTTATGCAAATTCGTGTACTATCTACTATTCCCATGCTCGCTGAAGCGCCGTACGTCGCAGCTCCCATAGACACTAGCGCCAGAGTTCCCTCTATAGTGTTTATTTAACCACCTCTATGAACCTCCCTGTCTTTCCGTTTTTCTCCTCCCCTCTCATCATGCCTGTCTCTCAAAAACGCTGTTGGTACACTGACGACTAAGCGGAGTGGGCATCAAGGAAAGTAAAACGGGCAGGAGATCGGGCAATAAGCGCAGGAAAAGGCACTCACTGCGTTTTTTCCTTTGCGGAATGTGTTCGTGCAGTGGAGCACCTCTGCTTCGCTGATTCAGAAACCGCGAATAAAGCACGCCACTGTCGCGTTCTGTGACGCGGCGTTTCGAACTCGCTGATAAGAGCAGGGTAGGCGAAATCAGAAGCAGCTTAGACGGATGCTCTTCTGACGGCTAAGGGAAGGACGAAATCCCGAGTAAAACGTCTTCCAAGGTGTCGCCTGTACCAATTAGGTGATAAATCCTACCGTTCTCCGAAAAAGAGAAGTTTATAGCGAAAGCTGTGTCGTGCGAAAGAAGTAAGCAGATGCGTTAGTAGTCAGCGTACCTGATTGAGGTGATAATGTGCGCATAGGCTGCGATTTCGGACAAGGTCATGCGAACGAACTACGCAAGACATTGCACACCTGAGATCGAGGTACAATATAATACGCTGAACATTTGTCGCACATACCGAGCAAAGAAAGAAAGAAAAAAATATAAACAATCAAAGAAAGAAGAGGGAGGGAGAGGAATAAATATTGACTTGCTTTAGACGCTAGTTTGGATGTGATCGCGTGACTTCATATTACAGCTTTTGGCTGATAATTATGCTACTACAGCGATCACATACAAACACAAATAGCGCGCAAGGTCAGAGAACCACATACACAAAGAAGCTTGGAGATGTCGAACGTCATCTGTTCCTGTCAAAGCACCAGGTGCGTGCTACGGACCACGAAAGCGCTCCCGTTAGTCCACAAGTTGAGGAGCCTCTACAAAACCGTATAATAGTTGGAATAAGAAATGTCAAAATTTCTCCAAAAACAATTAGATTACAAGTCACTTTGCGAGACATAATAAATGTAATTAAGTTGAGTCAAGTCGAAATAAGGACATTACATTTAAAGTGCTGAAATTATGATTGGAATTGCTTCAACAAAAGTTAATTCTCATTCATGCAGCGACTATTGTATACACCAAATAATATTTGCGCAACTTATACGTTGAAATCTCGCACATATCTTGTTCAGCTTCTCATGCATGAGGTCTGTCACTAAAATTAACTTGTCCCTGCTATTTTCTTTCCCGTTTTTGGTCCTTTTTCGTGTCGTAAGGGAAGCGGACATCGTATATTTCAGCCAAAAATGCATTGATAAAACGAAGTAATGAGCAGGTTGCTTGGAATTACAATGCTAAATTGCCAGCCTACGAAAGTAACTTATTGCGTAACTCAGTAATCTAAACGAATTAATTACGATAACTTGACGTAATTTCACTATTGAACAATCAGAGGGCGTAGACAAGGTACAAGACATAAAGACTTTTCATGAGCTTCATTAAGACATGCAAAAGAGTTGTAGCGAAAAGATGTCGTAACACCAAAATTTGAAAGGCAGTAGCAAAATGGGCGTACGAGCCAACCGTCAACCTGCTTGCGACGCTATCATTATGAATACGTCGCATTTCCGAGAATCAGCTCGAGGCTGCACGAGGAAGAAAAAAGCGCGACGTCAGAGTCCTGCAAACTTGATATCGGTATTTCAAATCAAAATTAAGTTACAAAAAATTTGTAGGAATGACGCAATGCTGAAAGTTTAGGGCAAATTCACCTTATAATCGGCCAATCCCTTTCTTTGGGTACGAGCCATTTGCACAGGGAAACAACAACAACAACAACAAGCTCAGTTGGGCGCTGGATGCATGACGCCTCTAGTGTCTCGCCCATTACGGTATACTTCTTCCAGCGCCACGGGGAAAGCGATATTTGCGTCATCAACCCCACGTCAAGACGCCTCGAAGCTGAACACGCGGGAGCAGCTTTTGTAAGTTACAGGCTTCGGTGGCATCGCGCGCGAAAAGCCTGGCGCTTGGCTAGTGTTCTGAAATGCGGCCCTCGATCCATGAAGTGCCGGTCATATGCGCGCGTATTTGTACACGCACCGTTTTCCAATAACTGATGCTCTCTCGATGATCGGCTTGTCGGTGATCTACCGTTTCTGGTTTATACCAATCTGATCTTTTTATCTACACTTCACTGCTGCATTCCTGTTGCATTCACATTTTACTGTTGCATTCCGTTGTCTCTCGCATAGCTGTCGTTGTTGGCTGTAGCAACTGAAGTGCTGCGCTGTTAAGCATGTGAAGCATGGTCCAATTATCAACAGGGGGGAAGCAAAATTAGGAAAGAGCGCTGCACAATGCAGTAGAAAGAAAGAAAGAAAGAAAGAAAGAAAGAAAGAGAGAGAGAGATAGATAGAGAAAGAGAGAAAACAGAAAGAAAAAGAAAGAGTGAGAGAGAAAACAGAAAGAAAAAAGAAAGAGCGAGAGAAAAGAAAGAAAGAAAGAGAAAGAAAGAAAGAAGCACGCGTGCAATAGACGTAAAGCTTCGCTTGAATATATTTTCCTGATATAGCAAGGGCTAATGAATTTTTTTTAGGGACGGTTTCTTTGAGGTGTCTGCCACAAACTCATTTTTTTTTTCACACACAGTAAATTTTATTATACTCCGTTCAAGAGCTGTGACATTTCTCAGTTTGTGTTTATTGGGAACTTCACTGTAGTCTTCATTTATCGTCTTCTTTTAAAACGTTAAAGAAAAAAGCATGTGCTTTCAATTAGAGCTCAATATCACAAGCACAATTGCCTTGGAATATCTGCTTTAATTAGCTGCACTTCGATTCGCAGTTTAGATAAATTCAGCGTTTTTGTGAACTCATGCCATTCCGCGTATAACACAACAGCTGCTCGAAGTGTCATATTATCTATGAGTACCGAGAAAGCGAAATCAGTGCAACATATATGCGAGTGCGAACGTAATTGTTCTTGCCTTCAGCTTATACAGCTCCAGCCACCGGCTTTGTGTAACTATATGTAACGCCACGTAAGTCTGGTCATTGTCTCTGAAACGGGAAGTCCAGCGCTTACCTTGCGGGCGAGCCACCATCCGCGACAATGATTACCCAATCCCTCTCTCCAAGGACGTCTGCATTAGGATTGCTCCACACTCGGGGAAGCTGGGTCTACGAGAGGTCATTTTTTTTTTTGCTGCGCGCATTCAAACAATGAGCAAACGTTACGCTTCACTCGGATCACCACGTGGTCTGCCTTTAAGTACATTTAAAGGAAACCGACACGAAACATGAAACTGTTAATGAAGACGGAGTAGTCAGGCTGCTTTCCCTTCACGCAAATGCGTCCGCAATTACAACTGCCTTGGATAACTGTGGGCGGCTCGCGTGTAGGTCTGACACTGCCTTTGCATGTTCGCGCAATTCGCTTGCGTAAAACCATTACTCAACTCTGTGGAGCTAATAAGGATGTACAGCCGTACCCAGGAAGAGCTCGCTACATTCACAGCGCAAGCTGTCTTAATGGCCTTGTACGTACTAAGATTTTTACTGAAACGCGTTTGTTTGAAGCTTTTGCTCGAAGAGGTTTGCTTGTGGGGGAGATGGGAAACATTTGAAAAAGAGCCGTGCAACAATGTTTGAGGGGGGGGGGGGAAGCAACAAAAGGGAGAAGGTAGGGAGGTTAACCGGAAAGACATCCGGTTGGCTACCCCACACTGGGGGATTAGGGAAGGGGACAAGAAAGACGAGAAAGAGGGAAGAGAGGGAAAAGAAAAAAAAATTGAGCATGGTCAGAAAACGCTGCCAATCGGCAGTCGAGGCTCCCATAGAACACGTTGGCCAAATATTATAGCGCAGCACGTGACCTGGTCTTCAAAATAAATTCACAAAGTCAGCCAAAAATTACTTTCTCTTCTTTCGAAATTATAATTTATTATTATTTGATTTGCATACACAGATACACAAGGACACTGGGGAAAGAGGGAGAGGGCAAGCTGTCAACTGCCACCTGGAGAGGCACAACGCCTGCTCACTCTTTCAGGAGGAGGGAAGAAACAGAGGAAAGAAACATCTTCTTTCCTCTTTGTTCCCTCGAAAAAATGACGGAACAAGCTTAAAAATCACTCACTACACAACCACTGTATCAGCCATTGGCTTATTTGAGCATGGCGCGCTCGATTGTTACTGGGCCTAACGCGGGAGGCCGCTACTTGTCTACGAGGGCGCGCGCGATCGCACTGAAAAACCGTATATTCGATTAAAAAAAAGAAAGAGTGTGCTCAAGGTCACGAGGTAAGCGTGATGTATTTTATTTGCCCCTGCCATCCTTCCCTGCTTAGCTTCCAGTGCTTTCATCGGGACGAGAGAAGAGAGAATGTAAATGCAGCGTGCAAAAAATCTTTGTAACTCCGCTCGTACTGGACAGATTCTAAGAATTTTTTTGCGCCAGTGGATTCGTGAGGCAATAAGCTCTTTTATTGAGTCCATTTTATGACTTCTTGGAAAAGTGGTGGAGAGATTGGAGTTCAGCATAGTGAGTCTGGGAACGAACAATGTAGCGGATATTGTGGTTGACATGAAGCGCAAGATATCGACATTGGCCACGTAATGCCTAAAACAGACAACCGGTGTGCTATAAGAGCAACCTAATGGTTACCAAGGGACGGGAAGTTCAGTCTTGGAAGGTAGAGAGTGAAATAGAGTGAAGAAACTAAGAGGTTCACTGAAACAAAAATGGAGACAAAATGTTGAATAAGCTCGCGCATGATATGGTGACCTGGATATCATCGGGAGAGGCCCTGGTTCTGCAGTGGACATCAATAGACTGAAAATGATGATGATGATAATGATGACCACATGACCTATTGTGGAGTACATGCAAGTAAAGTGCCATACTGCGTAGACAGAAAACTCGTGTAGACTCAGGATCTAATTTTCCTCTGTTTTCCCCTCCTCTCTCTCATTTTCTTTTTCTCACAAGGCCTGCTGTATGACACCCATATTTCCGTATTTCTTCACGCAGGTGGTCACGTGAACCCCATTGTAACGACATCGTTCGCCAGCGTCGGCAAGCTGCCCTGGCGAAAGGTGCCGCACTACATTCTTGGGCAGCACCTGGGAGCGTTCCTCGCTTCGGCCATCCTCTACTTCAACTACATTGGTACGACGCACTTGTCCGCTACGTGTGCCGTTTTTGTCCAAACAAAAGACCACTAAAGCAAGGTCTGCAGTGACGCGTCAAGTTCACTTATCAGCTTGTCGATGCGTACTTTGTTCACACACTTGTTGCATGCTTGTTACATTGCTAAACACTTGCCACACACTTGTTAAACCGTGACAAAATTGTTAGCCACTTTTCGATGTGTCCTTCGATGGCGTACGCTGCCTTGATATTGCATACGCTAGTACTTGTTTTTATAGTAAGCGAAGCTTAAAAGATTTTGTAGTTATTGAAGTGTGACACGCTTTAAGCTATATTTACTTGAGAAATTGTTAGCTGTGGTTGTTCCGCCATCTTATTTCATTTCGAGCCTTCACTACTAGTCTCTGGCACGTGCGAGACAATTTCCACGCAAGTACTACTGTATATATTTTTAAATACATGTAAACTATCCTTCCAGCCTTACGGTTAGAACGTGCCGGAACTTCAACTTCACATGCCTTCTAGTCTGTTTTCGAGGTCCAAGCTTTCATCCCTTCTCAAATGATGGCTATAAAGAAAAACACGCACACGTAGCTTGGATACTTCTCGTGTTTGTGCCTGCGTAGTTTAAATTGGCATTTCTGAAGCGCGTGGAATGCACTGGCTAAAAAAAAAATGCCAATTTGCGAGCGAAGCTGCTCACACGTGAAAAATGAACCAGCCTTGCTGCGCGTCGATGAAGAAATGAGAAAAGAAATCCTCTCCAAGACACGTGTCAAAGGACGACGAAAATAAAACGAAAGAACGCAGTACAAACTAAGATATTGTACCGCCTTACAACAGTGTCTGTGTAGGGCGCGTTAACTTGAGTAAGGAGGATCAACAAGCGCAGAGAAGGCGAAATATACTGATTCGGGGATTGTTCCATTCCAGTCACGTATGCTTTGCGTAGTCGGACGTTTATTGCGTCGGACCTTCGCTTTGCCGGACACGCATGTAGCGTTTAGAATGCGCGGGAATCTTGGGTTAAGAAATTATACAGCCCGGAAATTCAATCATATAGAGGAAGGAGATGAAATGTTTCACGTCGAGCCAGATAATGTTGGAGGAGGTTGAACAGAGGAGTTGAAAGGCAGAGATGTTGACCATTCTAATGAAACTGGTGTGTTACCCTAAACTGGAGGAATGGATGATGCAGTTTGAAATAGAGAGAGGTGGGGGAGCACACTCACCAAAAGTTGCACACCTCACAGTCCCTGTATCGCCATTGGAGTCTTGCCGCCGGCGCCAGTACGACGTCCTTTTTGTTATTTAAAGCACTTACATTTTCGGTCATGCAATTTGATATGATTCTTTCTCAGGAGAAGCAGGTTCGCCAATTTTTCTGTGAAAAACGTCGTGACGAAAAGTGAGGTTGGGTAACAGTGGGGGTCGTTAGAGAAATCATAAGTTTGGGAAAAAGTGTATTAAAAGACCCTCAGTATTGTTAAACTAGTACCTGAAATATTTGAAGGCAATACCAGTTACATCTCAGCGCAGCATTGAGATCGCCTTGAGAAAACGGAGAAGAGAGGAAACATTGCCCATTGAGTGAACTATAGTGCAACTAAACCTTATAGTTAATATCGCCGATGTCCCAATCACGTTGTTCTTTGATCCCGTGAGTCAGAATTCAGTGTTAAGAAGATTCACTGAAGGACAGAACCATAAAATTTTTAGCTAGCAAATACTTTATGCAACTTAAGCATATGCTTTGACGAAATTGGTTTAGAAAAAGTGTTTAACTATTTAGAGCATTAGGTGCTCTACTATGGGAGAGCTGTGTGCCGTCCCTAAATGCATCAATCTGACCAACTAGTGGACTTTAGCCCGAGATGATCTGCTCCACAACCATCCAGTGCACATCGAGCTTTGAGATTCTAAATGCCAATGATCCAGAGGAACATCATGGGTGTTCAAAGAGCGAACACAGCAGACGTGCCGCCGTATAGAGCAAGGAAAGTAACCAGAAGAAACATCAACAATCAACTGAAGTCATTTATGTCAGATATATAGATTTTATCTCCCGTAGTGACAATGGTTCGGCTACTGCCATCTAAAGTATGATGGGATCTTAAACCCAGACTACCACACTTATGTCTACACTTTTGTTCTTATTATCGCGGACGTGCAGTTCGAATTTCGACCTCCACACTTTGTAGTTTTGAGACACGCTGCTACATATCGAGGTTAATAAACTTTTTAAGAATTCGTAAAACATCCTAAGCCGCACCTGTGGTTCCTGTGCATATACTTTATTTTTCCTCGGCTCAGACGTTCTTCCAAATGAAATTTCGAAATTGGTGCGACAAAAAAAAGAATAGACTTTAGCCACACGAACACAAAACACGTTTAGCCATTTTCTGTTGTGCCGCTTGGTAAATAATAATACACTCATACCAACGCATTTAAATGTCACCCCTCTTTAAACACAATCCCAAAAGGCAGGCACAGTGTTGTACCAACGTATGTGCCCGTGTTGTGCGCAGACCTCTTGGACAGTTTTGACGGCGGCGAGCGCCAAATCTTCGGCAAGAACGGCACCGGCATCCTGCTCACCACATACCCGAACGACAACGTGCACCTATCCGTGTGCGTCTTCGACACGGTGAGCGAGATTGCGCATGCGTCACAGGTGTTTTCCCTCTGTGTGTCAACGTGAGATGCAATGCATTTCGTTTCATTAAACACAGTTTATTTATTGATTGACGATAGGCTCAGTAAGGACACTCAAACGAACATCATATGCAGGGCAGTATAATACTAAGTGTTTTAATAGTGTTTTCACTCGGTGTAAAGTTAATCGAAACGGAGCTTGACGGCTGAAGCGCATCGTAACGAAAAAAAGTAAGGAAAAGTGAAATCCCTAAAATGCTTTCTTCTCTTTCTCGAGACCTTCTGTTACGGGAATTAATCAGCGATTTTAGCTTTTGCTTCATGCCTGGGATGAAAAAAACAGCGCAAAAACAAAGACAAGGACTGAAGAAGAGATCACAAGGTACTCTTGTCGACAAGACGCTACGGCAAACTCAGTCCTTGTCTCTCTCTCTCTTTCTCTCACTTATTTATTTTTTTGTTGTTGCTTTAGATTCGAAGCATGAAGCGCCAACTAGCCCAACGTTTTCTTCTAGTATTTTGCTTTACTTAGTAACGAAACGCTCACGTTCATGTGCATACAGTGGAGGCTATAATGAAAGGACTGTTGCTTTTTGATATAAGATCAAAAGGAATGACCCCAACTTCTTTTTACGGGCACAACTTCTGCCCCACTCAGATAGATCAGAATACATTCATCGAAACCTGGGTTACACACGGCGACACGCTATGATGCATGTTACTTCAGGTGAATTGAGGCAAAAGTGGAACGGCATACTCGAAGTTCATGCCTTGCTGTAATGTAACTCCACAGCATGAACGACTACGTAGAACAAAAGCTTTTCAGCTCACAGTTACGAGTGGAGTGAAGTCCCGTGTTAAATATAACCACCACCACAGAAGGAAGTCGAGCCCGTGAGTTCACGTGTGCTGAATGTAGGGTCGAATTAATTACCAGAGCTACATTAAATTTTCACGTTCGTGTAAGCCTAGCTGTAACGGACGCCTTCTTTAGAATAACCTGTTTGTGCTTTCCGGGACCTCGAAACTGTCTGAGTAGCGATTGACGGAGTTCAAAGCCAACATGTGGACCTGCTTTGCAGACGGCGCAGGCATCAATTGAATTTCCACAATCCGGGGACGGCGAAAACAGCGTAAAGTGCGACAACCCTGGCTCGCTTGTTTGAACTTGAATGATCCGGCCTACAGCCTTGTTTGTATACGTACTTTTCATCCCTAACAACGAGGGGCGTTGGGAGAGTGCCAAGCTCCAGTTGACGCGCCCTAGTTGTCGGAGAAGAATGCGGAGGGCTACCGCTTTTAGCCGCGTCCTCCGTCCTGCCAGATCGCGATCGTGGTGCGAACCACTTGACCCCGCAGTCCCTCATGCACGGTGCCCTTGCCCTTCGTACCAAGTGGGGCCTCGGCCTTGTACGGTGGACAGAAAAACACTCCGGCCTGAGCGCGTATGTAGTTTAGCTGCTGTTTTGGAGAACTATACAGTGGATTTGGCGTTTCGTAGTTCGCGTCAATGAAAACAACGAAGGAACGCCGCTCTATATATCGGGCAGCACTTTTCGCCCCGCCGCGGTGGTCCAGTGGCTAAGGTACTCGGCTGCTGACCCGCAGGTCGCGGGCTCGAATCCCGGCTTCGGCGGCTGCATTTCCGATGGAGGCGGTAATGTTGTAGGCCCATGTGCTCAGATTTGGGTGCACGTTAAAAAACCCCAGGTGGTCAAAATTTCGGGAGCCCTCCACTACGGCGTCTCTCATAATCATATGGTGGTTTTGGGACGTTAAACCCCACATATCAATCAATCAAATCAATCGGGCAGCACTTTAAGGCAAATGCCGAAGGAATACCGTCTATTCACGAATAGCATTTTGTTCTCACTTCCGGCGAACAGACGAGCTTCATTTAAGCACATTCTTTCAATTACGCCTGCTTTTACTATAGGTTCGACTTCGCTA
>WOVY01004923.1:27500-94434 GCA_013436015.1 Rhipicephalus annulatus
TTGCCGGCCTATTGTGTTCAGTAAAGTCCTCTCTCTCTCTATCTCTCTCTTTCTCTAGAAAGAAGTAGGACGAAGTAAAAAGAGTTTGGTTAGGCCATGTCACTCAGTTGACTTTTTTTTTATGTGAATTACTACGTGGTTCAGACAGACAGGGAAATAGCTTTAGAGTGGTCCTGAGTTACCTAGAAGGACCAGCTGGGGCCCTCGGCTCGCCGCTGGCTGCTTCCATGCCGGAATCGTGAGGTCATGCCTCTCAGTATTTTCACGGAAACTTGAACTTTTGCACAAATATACGCCTGCTTAAGGGGCACTACAATTTAGGTTTAAGAAAGCATAGCGGAATCACTTGCATGCCAAGTACGACTATGCCAGATGCCATACATCGCTGCTGTATGGGCCAAGGGTCTGTGCGCGTTGCCCTACACGTTTACCGCACATGTACCGTATAGAAGGTGCGCTATAGGTTGCCAATTTTGTCACGTGTCTCGTGCGGAAACTTGGCAAAATGAGTGCTGACGGGTGTTACCAAACGCAGGTTCCGCAACTTCTGGTGGATCCCGATGTTCGTGCCTCACTTGGGCGGCCTGATCGGCACCTGGCTGTACGTGCTGTGCATCGGCATGCACATCTCGAAGCCGCAGTCCAGAGACGGACCCGAGGGGGTCAATCTGCTACCACTGGCGCCCAGAGCCGGTCAGTAATCCATAGCTCCCGTACGGGCATGACACGTGTGCTTAATCGCTTATACTGCGCTCTCATTGCTTGCCGCACGCAGTAACATTGGCTTTGCTATATATAAGCGGCAGGGATTTCTATCTCCAACAACGATATCACTTGTATAAATAGCGTTGGAATACTACGGACACGACATGCAGTCTCAGGAAGGTAGAACTGGATAGAAGCGTCACTCTTCGTGTGAAGCAATAACTTCGCTTCGTTGACAACCCATGGCGTAAGGAAACATTGGGACAGCGTAGCCCCAGTGTTCAGCTGAGAATGCCCAAGAGTGAAGATGTATAACTAAAAAAAAACTATTGGTACACATTCTTCAGCGTTATGGTTGCATGTCCTCCGATATGTGCATTGAACGACGTCCTATCCCGGATATTGCAATTACTCAAGCGCAGTATCTTCTTCTGCTGAAAGGCGATGCTTCACTCGACGCACTTCAGCAATTTTCGAGTCAAAGCCCACACCTGAATATTGGAAGTTAAGTCTGTACAGCCTACAGTCTTTCACGCGAGGTCTTTCCTTGTTAAAAAATCACCTAACATTTTCTAGCCTTAAGTGACCACATTCGTAATAGTTATAAAATCACACAAACAAAGCAAGCGTGATTTCTCTTAGCTCCTGCTTCTCTCTGCTCTTAACTTGAATTGTAGCTGTCTCTTTTTTTCTGCACTGGTTCTTTCTTTTCTGCTGTAGGTGAGAGCACCGGCAACACAGGCGTGTACACTGTTGGTCTTCACTCGGCAGTTTATCACATTACGGACAACAATGGAACAAATACAAACATAGCATCATCGGGAGTGCCTGCAGTGAGCGTTAGCGAAGAGAAAGTGAACTAGCTGTACAGAGCCGTGCCCAAACGAACCAACTTCCTAGTCATGTGACATCCCCCACTCAATAAAGCGATAATCTCATCATTCTCTAATTACTTTGTGCATCATCGTAGCCGGACATGCTATATTTTAATCTATAACAAGAAAACAGCTATTAATCCTTCATAGTATTTAAAACCAGCGCATTATCATTCTTTTCGTCATGACCACATAATTAAAGTACGGCGATACAACCCCAGAACGGATCTGCTAAGCATTCTTTTTTTTCCGCAAGCCATTGTCGAAGGGAATACGTTACCAGCTGATTTAGTTGGCCGCAAGACTGCGGATTCATTCTATGAGGCACTGTGCCCCCCGCAATAATGTCTAAGATGGCGCTGCGGGTAATGTTCCAAATAAAATAAAATAAAATAAAATAAAATGAAAAAAGTTTAGGAGCGAAAGTACATGCATGAAAGAAGCAAAGAAGGAAAAAAATCTGTGGATGCTCTCTCGTGCATGGTTGCAGATGCTGTCAGATTATGCCATTTACTTGAGCACAACCATACGACATCGCTCACTTTGCACTGAATGCGTAGAATCGAATTAGTGCAATGAATGTTTGAAGGACCATAATGTCACCAGTCTATATGCAATATTCACACTATTCACTAGCACCTCTGACGCTCCTTCTCTCTGCAATGCTGACCAAAAAGCTTTCACAAATACGTAGGTTCTAACATTGCATGTTTCTCGTCGTGCCCGCCTCTGAGTACATTTATGTTCGTTTTCGTATTCACATATATTTTTAACGCTTGCATTTACCACGGTAAAAATGCAGAATACATGCCCAGAAATTTTGGACGTGGTACAATGAGCAATACGTCTTACTTCACGGCAGAACACAAGCAAGTGCAGAACCTTTGGCTAATGTGTGTTAACCTGCCTGCCTTCCTTTTTTTCTCGTTTCTCTCTCTTGGCTAATCTGTACCATTTCAAATGCGGTGTTCTTACTTACGCAACAACCATGGTACTATAACTGGCTACTATAGAACACATTCGTACAAAACCAGCGCGACACACGCTCTCTCACTAAAACTACGACACCAACCATTAATAATTAATTTTACGCTTTAACCTTAGCACATTGTGATCCAGCTTGCCCTTTACTGGGAAACCACTGAACTATAGTTGCCTGAAGTGCAACTTTGCCGTTTGTCTCTAAATAGATATCCAAATTACCACAACGTTCCGTAAGCGCATATGTTGTTCGATGACAATGGTCTGTCGTCGTTGTTACTTGAAACTTCTGGTGACTCGGCTGATATGCCGTGTTATAATATTTATTTTAAAGTCACCCAATCGGTTCAAGTAGTGTACTGCCACGAAGCTCCTGAATATTCCCGAAGGGGCGACGCAAAAAAAAAAAAAGCTGGTAATTGCTACCAGAACAAACCTTACAATCGGCACAGCTTGTGGCCGCATCAAGATGCATAGATTATGCGGCCAATATACCTCGCGCTTATTGCAGGAATTTATCGATGCGTGCCGTGTACGGTGTCAGAAACGGACCCGACATCCTGTGCTTTACGGAGTATATATATCTGTCCCGAGCCATCATTGATGTCGTGTGTTGAATAACAAATAAGAAATAATGTTGGAAATAAGACAACGAAAGACCGCACGGTGTGTGCAACATCCGGTTGGCAACCCTACAAAGAGACAAGAATGAGAGAAAGGAAACAGAATATAGAATGAAAAGGAGAGCATAAATGTGTTGAAGGCCGCTATTTAAAGGCATGCTCTGGCTAGACCTCACCAAGCACACCCTCCGTTTAACAATAGCGGCACTAAATGTTACGTAATGCCATCCTCAGAAAACGGCCATGTACTCGCGCGTGCTATATCGCTTGCGGAATGGCCTGCCATGCATACACACAGCGGAAACATTCAAAATGAACCGCACGGATGAATGGCGCTGATGCGACGCTTATAATGCGGCATTGACGGATTAACAACCTAATTATGTTTGTATTCGTCCACACGTGATGAAGTTTAGAATCGGAACAGTCGTTTCGCGGTGTGATCTTATCAGGTGTTCCCATCTATTGTTCACGGAGGAGACAATACTTTCTTCGAGTTCCTCTTCTACTACGGGCGCCGTATACATATATAGGTCTTTCTTTTTCCCCGTTTCCTGCAAGGCTCGCAGAGACGTCCAGAATGCTTGCAAACGGATGGGCACTTTGCCACACCTTACAAGCAGAAATGCAGAAAGTGTGCGAGCAAAAGCATGTTTTGTTTTCATTGTATTAAGGCAAAAAAGAAAAAGAGACACCGATGCGAGCAGAAATACAGAAAGCCAGCGTCTCTTTTTTTTACCTATCCATAGTTTTTTCTTTTCCATTTTTTATGAGTGCTGTAAAGCCGTGAACTTTTGTCAATAAAGTACGATATTAATCGCTGTCTTGGTCAAGACTCAAAGAACACATGAATGGTCTATTCAACAGGCACAAAATGTGCACTCTGCTCAAGTATGTTGTTTGCACATCTACAAGCTGCATACTTCGGCATCTGGGCCTTAGTTAGAGGGGAGTTGAGGGGGTTTCGATGACAGATGCCGCCAGGTGCATGGCAGGTGCTGCCATTGCTTGATCAAATATGCAGTGCAGGAAGCGCACTTGATAATCATGCAAAGGGTCAGTTGCGATATCAAATATAAAACTGTTCGAGCAGCGACGGATATTCGAACAATCTCGTAATCCCCCAATAGACGTATTGTAAATAAAACTGCGATTAACAACTAGTAAACACGATGGCTTCCGAACTGCGGTACGAATGGTGCGGTAAGGAGGCGTCAAAATGTCGTGTACTGCTTGCCTCTTCACTCTATGAAGGTGCGCTCCACCAGACGCTTTGCCTACACATAAATAGCTCCAGACTGTTTTGGTGGTGGGCTAAATTGGGGCGGTTGGGTGACATATTGCGGGCTGTTCGTCATTGAACGAACTTGACAGAACAGAAGGTGAAAATAAATTGGTTGGTATAGCTTGCTCTCTTCGGTTTCAAAGACATGCTGCGACAGTTTGCGCGTCCTTCATTATCAGACTGTGTGCAAAGACCCCTGCTTCTTGTTTCTCTCTCTTTTTTTTTAAATATCCCTTCTAGTTACCACTTGATTCCTTGCCACTTAGACTTCGTAGCAGACTTAGCGCCACCTTCTTTCCTCTTCCACGCGGCGCAACCATTACAGCTTACGCTAATCCCCGGCTGCTTCCACCTCGCTTGCATGCTTTGTTTGATTTAGTTCGAGACGAAAACGGCGAGTCTATACGGGCTCTACACCTCCGTGTTGTTGTCTTTGTTTCTTACAGACAAAACAGCGGCCTAGCACAACAGCGAACGGCGTGTTCCAGAAATCACCCAACAGCACGGAAATGGATTACGCTCGCATCTTTGTTTACGCCATGACTCACGCTGAGACTGCAGCCGACAGCTCAGTCATGGTCACACATTACGTCACAAAATCGTACACCCTTCATTCACGCAACGATGTGCACTTGAAGTAGCCATAGCTATATGTATCTATACACCAGTACCGTCTTGAAATTATTTTGTTTTCTTACCACATTTCTGTATAACTTTATCGCTAGTAGACGCGGCTTAAGGAAGCCAGAAAAAGCTTACGTCGAATGTTTTTTTGACACATCGCGAGCATTGTTATTCCTCTTCAGTTTCAAAAAAAGATAGAAAGAAAACAAGTGCTTAGAGATGCACAATACGTGCTCATCAGTTGAAAGTTTTGTAGTAGTGAGCTACACGTGTGCTCTGCGACTGACCCTACCTGCATTTTTTTACTTACCTGAAAAGAAAAGAAAAATAATATGATGACCACACCAACCTGTCACTGAAGACACTCTGTGCGTTCCCAATACGTGACATTGTCCACATGAGATTTCAAACTCGTGGAGCAGCCATTTTTTTTTTACCCACGATTATGGGTGACCGACCTGTCAGACTATTACTGGTAATGCGTATTACTTCAATTGATGATTAACTTAGTGTACAAGATGTCCAAAGAACTTTCGCGACTCTCCAGTACGCTGAATTAAGCGGTACAGGCCTAGTTTTCAATACAGGTTTGAAGGACAGCGCTTGGTCGCAGAATTAACAACGGGCACGAAAAATGAAGTGGGGATTCCGATGTCGATGAACGAGGTGTCCTATGTATATTAAAAAAAGGGATACTGGTGACAGAGCTTATTCTTACAGTGAATTCGCAACTCAAGCGCAGAGTTCAGATTGTCTAAGAGAAAGAATTATTTATTGCATATTTGTGCGCTGCTTATATACCGTCCACAATTGTGCCTCAATCGAGGCTAGTTCGCCCGAGAATACATGTGTGCCTTAGGAATAAAAAAAAGAGCGTGATGTAAAAACATCGACTGCATACAGATTTTCCACCACATTTGCTGGATAGCGTTGAGCTAAGAGGGCTATTTTCGTACCTGAGGTGACTGGTTGGCTTGAATAGAGGTAGATTATAATGAATAACACGAAGTTGAGAGCGCGAAGCAAGTAGAAGCACGGCGAGCGCTGTGAATTCATGCATATGTGTACTATGTTTGGCAGTAATGTGGCAACTGAAGTGGACAGATGGCGTCAATAATTAAGAGAAGCCGAACGCACGTATCGCTAAGCACTATCACAACGTACGCGTTCTCAAGCACTTGAGCACGCTTCGTTCCTTTGACTGCATTGGTTTGCTATCGTAAAATGGAGCACAAATGCTGCGATCAAATCGATTTCTATATGGCCGAGTAGAAAGTGTTAGACGGCGGGTAGAAATGATCAAGCAGCGCCATCACTGCCTTTGTGTACGTGTGTAATAGTTACTGCCAGTTCTAGAAAATGAGCGAGCTCGGAAGCAGAAAACTGCTACGGTTTTCGTATACTTTTTTTTAATATTCTGGAGAAAAACGTGACGTTGAATCGCAATAAAGAATGCTTCAACTCTTGTCGTTCTGTCATTTGTCTCCTGTTTTCGGTTGTGGTCGAGATTGTCATGACGAAGAGTACTTAAGAGGAACGCGAAGGCAATGGACACGAAATTGCGACAGGATTGGTAAGTTGAGGATTGTCCTCCGTAACAAACCAGGACAGCGTCGATGAAAAAGTGCCGGGTGAGACAGACAACAAATGCCTGAAGAAAAATGCGAACTCATAGACAAAAAGAGAGTGGGAGAAAAACTTTGGTGACACGGTTTGTTTTGAAATGCTCTCGCGAACATACTCCCACAATTAATTATAATGATCCCGTCTTCTGCAGGAGCAGGGAAAGCTTGCAAATAATCTATTTCATGGGCACAACATTATTTTCACTCATATGCACTTATTGACCTTCTATAGTTGTGAAATATGGCTAATGTCATCGCCGGGTTATGCTCTACGCAGAAGATATAACTTAGTGCCTCGGGTGTATTCCCGAAACCGGTAGTACGACAATCATGGACTAAAGGAACGTCTGGCAACACCATAACTTACCAAGCTCAGATTACAGAACGTTCAGGGCAATTCTGATTTACAAACCTTACTTTTTTTTTGTTTCGCAAATGCTCTTGGCAGGTCACAACAAAATCACAACTTGCATCTGCGGCTAGAGATGCAGTATAGGTCTTTGAATATGCACTAAAATTCGTGGCAGACCACAGCTCGAGTAAAGATAGAATGACTACGCTTTGGTAAACGAAAGAGCTGCAGGAAGATAAGCGAGCATTACTTGATAGCGTGAATTTTCATATAGCATGAAGCTGTTCTTAGCCAACCCTTTCATGTACGTGGCCCGTGGTAACGTTTGTGGGCATCATCGACGGGTATTTGCCACATACGCTGGGTAAATCCCACCACTCAGCACTGGTTCACTAAAGATGAACGCGAAAGTAAGGCCAACCAACTGGTATGTGCAACGAGAATATGTGTGGTATCATCATCATCATCATCATCATCATCATCATCATCATCATCATCATCATCATCATCGTCGTCATCATCATCATCATCATCATCATCATCATCATCATCATCATCATCATCAGCCTGACTACGTCCACTGCAGGACAAAGGCCTCTCCCATGTTCCGCCAGTTAACCCGGTGGTGTGCTTGCTGCTGCCAATTTATACCAGCAAACTTCTTAATCTCATCTGCCCACCTAACCTTCTGTCTCCCCCTGACCCGCTTGCCTTCTCTGGGAATATATCAGGAAACTATAATCATGATGAACGTCTGTCTACTACAGAAATCGGGCAAATCCCGCAATAGAAACAACTTACACTAAAAACAGCCGAGAAAATGGCGTGTGCGTTACCAGATTAACAGTATTGTAGTTATAAACGATGGCATTTTGTGTTTGTGAAAGGTGGTGACTACAATGTCACCTCAAAGCTTGACAAAAAGTGTTGGTAAGTAAGAGTGTAAATTTTTGTATAAGGTCAGGAAGAAAGGAGGCAGACAAAAGGAGAAGGCCGGGAGGTTATAACCAGGAAGACATCCACTTGGCTACCCTACAGTGGGGAATCAGGGTAGGGGACAATAAAAAGGAGGAGGGAAGAGAAGGAAAAAAAGGGAGAGATAGACAGTGTATTCCCTGGAGCGTGTAAAACTCCACCGCAAGTCAGAGGCGTTCACACAAACTCGCAACATGGATGCAGTAAAACTATAGACTACCTGCTCACAGCTTAACAAAGAGTCTTTTAATGAAGAACAGTGATGCAATATATCTGAAAGGCTTGCAAGACATGAACATGCCTTACAGCCTGACGAAGGATGTATAACGCTACCAGCTTGACTGTTGTATTTGTGTCTGCGAAGCGGAGCTAATTAAATTTTCCCTATATATAGGAGAACTGTGGTGCCGCGATTGTTGCGTCACCAAAGGAAGAATTCACCGTACGTGAATTTGCCTATCCACAGCTTCACACCCACTTGTGGCGTTGTTTATTGTCTTGTTTTGAATTTCGTTTGGGATAAAAGAATGGATCACTATACTCCGTAATCTGACTTGAACTGGTAAGCCTAAAGAGGCCAAGATCGTGAAGTGTTATAAGTTCTGAACGTTTGCTGAACTTCGTGGAATCTTTGAGACAAAGTGGCAGCAGGACACGTGGAGCTGAATCAACAAATCATGGACGAATACATGTCCTGCCTTTAATTCCAATGCTGGATGAAGCATCATGCACTGCAGCTCCCATAGACACTAGCGCCAGATTTCCCTCTGGCGTATTATATATAGAATATAATACTGTATGCTTGGTATATAGGGCGACCCAGCTGTAAGTTATCGTGCTAATGACTATTATATGATTCTCGACATTAAATCTCACTAAGAGTGCACGTGTGGTTTTCGTCATGCCGCCGTGCTGCTTAATTAAGAGAAGTAAGGCATATATGTAAGGCATATATGTAAGTAAGGCATATATGTAAGTAAGGCATATATGTAAGGCATATATGTCTATATGTACGCAGCCGAAGCGTGCGGCATCGGCGATTATGCAATAACTACGCTGCGCGCTCGCACTTTGCCGCAAGAATGTTTCCAGCCCGCTCTGATTATTGTGCCAGAAAAGGCCAGCAAAGCCCGGCGTGTTGCACGCGTTTTGTTATGTAACGTTTCCGCACACTTCTGCTATATATACACGCTGCAACTTGTGAAAGTTGGGCTACTTCCAGGTTCTTCCGAGAAAGCCAAGCGGCTCACCTATCCCGGGAAAGATTTCCCAATTGCAACGTTTCGGTGCATTACCAGTAAGCTCGTGCTAGAATTTCGCAGCTACGCTGCATGATGCATGTGAAGTATCTAGATTGCTGTTTATTCTCCTCTCATCTAGTTTAATCATTGTTGGGGTTTAACGTTCCGAATCCCATATATATTTATAAGGAACGCTGTAGTAGAGGGTCCGGAAATTGCGACAGCGTAGGGTTTTTTTAACAGGAAGCTAATCTTAAGTACTCTAGCCTCAGGCATTTTCACCTCCATTGAAAATGCAACCGCGATGGCCGGAATTTGATCTTGCAATCTTTGGATTAGCAGCGAAGCACAATAAGCACTACACTACCGCGGTGCATTCTCACCTCTTTCCTTCTCTCTCCTTTTGCTTTCTCTTTCTCATTATGATGTGCGAAAAGCCCCACTGGAAGGGCGGCCTCCACTAGAACCTTTCTTTCTCTCTTTCTTTCTTTCTTTCTTTCTTTCTTTCTTTCTTTCTTTCTTTCTTTCTTTCTTTCTTTCTTTCTTCTTTCTTTCTTTCTTCTTTTTCTAATAAACTCCAGCAGGAACGTTCAGATTTTGGTGGATCTAAATAATAAAATCATGGAAGAAAAAATTACACTTTTGCGCCAACGTTCGGGTTTGAGCTTTTTTCGTGTGGTATGGTCATCCCTAAGGTATTTACCCTAGCGCAATTTGCTGATGGACACAAAAGAGATGACGGCAAACACTACAGCAGCGCACAGTATGCTGACGCGAGAGTGACCCATGCAGTAAGCATTTTCATATATTTTGCATGGCTGTGCACTATACATTAGACAGCTGTCGTGTCTGCATTTTGATGTTAGCCAAAAAATTACACTTCTGCGCCAGCGTTCGGGCTTGACAACAACAACAACAACAACAACAACAACAACAACAACAACAACAACAACAACAACAACAACAACAACAACAACAACAACAACAACAACGACGACGACGACGACGACAACAACAAAAACAACGACGACGACAACAAAAAGTACTACTACTACTACTACTACTACTACTACTACTACTACTATTATTACAACTACTACACTTCCAAGTCCATACAACGCATGCGCAGATAACAAACTAAAAACGTGTTAGCGCAGCTTCAGTTTATCCCACCTGGAAACAATGCTTGTTTCTAGCCTCGCCGCGGTGGTCTAGTGGCTAAGGTACTCGGCTGCTTACCCGCAGGTCGCGGGTTCGATTCCCGGCTGCGGCGGCTGCATTTCCGATGGAGGCGGAAATGTTGTAGGCCCGTGTACTGAGATTTGGGTGCACGTGAAAGAACCCCAGGTGGTCAAAATTTCCGGAGTCCTCCACTACGGCGTCTCTCATAATCAAATGGTAGTTTTGGGACGTTAAACCCCACAAATCAATCAATGTTTGTTTCTAGTACAGAGGTGATTCGCTTAGATCAGTTTGCGTGGTGTTTTGGTTTTCGTTTTTTGTTTATCTGTGCATGCGTTGTACGGACTTGAGAGCAAATTTTCCCCCCCCCCCCCCCGAAATATACGTCATTTTTTAGTGCCCCGTCTCTGCTCTCTGTCTCTGTTTGTACTGCTCTGCTTTTTTCTGATTACGACGTTTTGTGGCTTTTGTAGTTTAGTAAATATTTGTGGTCGATGTACGCTGGTATAAATAGCTACATTTGT
This sequence comes from Rhipicephalus annulatus, assembly GCA_013436015.1. Taxonomy (NCBI): domain Eukaryota; kingdom Metazoa; phylum Arthropoda; class Arachnida; order Ixodida; family Ixodidae; genus Rhipicephalus; species Rhipicephalus annulatus. The sequence continues at coordinate 38,493 of WOVY01004923.1, forward strand.
GTGTGTGGCAGCGCCGGAAGGAGAAGGGGCACTCTCATAGAACTGTACTGTCTCCAAACTTCAGAGATGCTTTCGCCGCTGTATTGAAGCCCACTTATTTATTTATTTATTTATTTATTTATTTATTTATTTATTTATTTATTTATTTATTTATTTGTTTGTTTATTTATTTCAAGCGTTTTGTTGCTCCTTCCGTCTTCTAGGGTAACGGGAGTGAGCACCGCTTCATCGCGAGATAGCGCAATCTTTGTGCGCATCAACTGATTTTCGAACAGCTGAAATGACAGTACCGATAAACCGGGCGGGATTCTTTTGACCAGCCGAGAAGCGCAGCCCAGGTGTCGACCGACCGCGATGCTCTTTCAGCGCGCGTTTTTCTCTCTACGCCAACTTGCTCCTTCCGTTGAAGCGGCACCTGGTAGCACCATGCCATTTAAAACGCCGCACCTGCCAATGTGAGCCCGCTTCGTACCGCTTGTGCTCCAGTAGAAAAATGAGCAAGCATAAGGTAGCGAGGCAGGTCGCCCCACCTGTCGAAAGTAGCGCGCACGAAGGTACGCCAAGAAGTTTTTTTTGCTCGACAGATGACGCTAGCTGTCGTAAAAATCCTGCGTACTATTACGTAGGCAAGCGTACAAAGTTCCGCAGCTGCTCATAACGGAATGCCACTTCAGATGATAGAATGTCCGTCAAGCGGGAAGGGTAAAAATCCAACAGTGGCGCAGTCAGTACTTTTTTGTCTAGTTAGAGGGTTAAAACACTCTTTTATGTTTGTGTGCGCAGGCGTAATGTGCACATACAAAACCGAAAAACGTCGGTTTGGGGGTGGGGGGTGGGGGTGGAGTGGGCCAATTTATTTACACATTCCCCCGCCTCCCCCTTGGCTACGCCGGTTATTTAAAATACCTATGATATTTTTTGGCTCAGGCGTAGAATGCGTACTAAAGATAGTCTGTCGACAAGGATGATGGCACATGAATTAGTCATAAACACATGAATTAGTCATAAAACACATGAATTAGTCATAAACCAACAGAAAAAATAAGGCTTTTAATTTGCTTTCGATCCATACCACTCTTTCCAGCATGTGTTTCTTACAGCGACTGAAATGAATTGTGTCATGAACTGGACAATATTTTAAAAAATACATAAAACTATAAAAATATACAGAAATAAAAAAAAAGGAGAGAACGAAAGACTGGGTACCCTCCAAGGAGAAGAACTACAGTCGTAATCAAGTCTTTTCTCGTACAGTAAACTCGTTTTTACAGGAGAGAGTACAGCAGATAGTCACAAGGTTCAGTATCAAACAAGTAGATTAAATGGCTCTTGATCAATATTAGTGGGGCCTAAAATAATACACATACATTTTTACCTAGCACAAGATGTGCCATGGTGCTAAACATATGCTGAATTGCTCCGCATAGCAACAACCGGCTGTTCACGTGCTCTACACAGATTTGGTCGCGGCTGAATATTAATGTTCGTCATGCAAAAAAGTAGCGTGCTTCCATAAGCATAATAAAAAACATAATAAATGAATAAATTATTTTCCTTGTACAACAGCGTGAAACAAAAAAGAAACAAACGGCGTTGTTTATGAGGCATGTTCATGATAAGGATTTTGTAGTAAAAAGTCTCCGTAGTTCTTTAAATGAGATTTACGGAATGTTAAAAAAGCTGCTCTTTACAGATTCTCTTTAACAAAGCTGGTAGCGTGAACCGAAGCATTTGGTGACCGTAGTTGGTGCGACATTTTTGATTTGCCCATCTTTAGGTTTGTATGTCATACTTTACTAGGGTGGACAAGTTTTTTATTAAGCTATAAATTTATACGGCTGCAGTATATTATAGTTAAAAATTGACTTTACGGGGACAATCTTGGGTCTCATAAAGAGATCACTGGTGTGTGAGAAGTAATAATTAAACCTTGCATGTTAACCGAATTGCGCGTTTTTTTTTTTCGAACTGCGAGCGTTTCAATGTTTTATGCTGTAGTAGTACCCCAAACTAGCAATATATAATTAAGTATTGGTACGAATAGAGCATTATACAAGAACATATTGATGCTTATAGGGCATTTAAAAGAGACACGGCGCATCACATCTATTGTACAAGATAGTTTACTAATTAGGTGATTTATGTCGTCATCCCATGTCATGTGCTCATTAAAATAGACGCCTAAATTTTTTATTGATGGTACAACCTCAATTTCCGCATTATTTAACGACATTGGCTCTAGTTGAACGTGCTTGTTTCGCGGTCGAAACAATATTGCCTTAGATTTGCTAATGTTAATGTTTTAAGCGGTTTTGAGTTGTCCAGTAATTTATTTTCGATAGCGCTTCGTTACCTCTATAAATTAGGTTCGAGTCTGAGTTTCCTGCAGAAAATGGGCTCGTGTCATTTGCATATATAATAAATTTGGCTGTATCATCGATCGCCGGAATACGTAATATAAAGTAAAAATAAAAATGGTCCTAGGATACTTCCTTGCCCTGCCGTACCTCCACCCGTCCACCATTGACGTCCGTCCAATATTCTGTCCTCCCGTCAAAAAAAAAAAAGGGGGGGGGGGAGGGGGGTATATAAGTTAATGCGAAAATTTTCAATTTCGGCATGTGTGTTTCCTGCCTACCTCATTTTTTTCCTTTAACTGGCGCGCTTGTCTTCTCTCGGAATTCAATAGCCCCTTTCGCTGTTCACAAACGAAGTTGTGTGCTTAGGCAAAATAGTGAACGATTTAGAGCCCTTGGTACTCTACTATGGGAGAGCATAAAGCCGTCCCGCGGGTAGACGAAGGTAGACGTTTTTTAGGGGCGAAGCTCGTTAAAGCGGCACCCGTTCGTCCCTCGTTTTGTCTTACGCTTTGACCTTCTTACGCTTTGACATGTCTTACGCTTTGACCTGCAAGGTGGTGCTGGTGGGAGATTTTTCGTGTGCGTTGTTGAACAATAAAAAATTCGCAGCGTGTAACTAAAAGCCCGATTCTCCTGTCTCTCATTCCCCAGTAGCCGCCATTGGCATGTCTATTGAGCACTATCTGACAAGAAAGGGTTGCTACGTTATAGTCGCTGGGCGTAACCTCCTTGGTTTTAGTAAGGCTTAGCGAGCGTTGAGCCGCAGTGCCATGAATACAGTGAACAAATACATACCATGAAATCGAGGTGGTTAAAGGTGTGAAGTAGACCCGAAGCGCAAGCCGTAAGAAAGTGTGCGTGTGCCACCTCTCGTTTAGTCATTGGAATTTCCGCTGGATGGCGGTGCTGGATATGCGGAATATATGATGAAAAGATGCGAGATGGTGGTGATTGGAGTGTTGAATAGATGGACGAGCGGACACACAAACAGCTTCATGGATGGACGCACGGATGACTGCACGGACGGATGGACGCATGGACGAACGCAGGGACGGACGCGCGGATGAACGTATGGACGCACGAAAAGACGCATGCACGGACGGGCAGATGGCCGCACGGACGGTCACACAAATGGACGCATGGACGTACGGAAGCAAGAACAAATGGACGGACGGATGCTTCGCCCCACTCTCATATTTTTTGCTAGAAGGCTTCCAGTTTTGTGCCCGAGCGTATCCTGGAAGCAATAGCAGGAACAAATGCTTTAGCGAGTAGCCCGCTCATTTTCAAAAGCTTTCTCACCTTTGTCTGGCCAAATAATTCAAATACATTTTCTTCTAAGCTACACACATTATAGGAGTGAGTAGTTAACCCTTTCAGCCCTGCATTATTCATTTTTGTCGGATACACTTTTTGGGTGTGTTTTTTCTGGTAGTTAGGACCTCCGAAGAAAACAAACAAAAAACTGAGCCACTGGTGCAAGCATTTTTGGAATAATTAATGAGGTATCAAATTAGGTAATTAGGGCGAAGTGATTCAAAGTTGAGAAAAATTTATTATTTTTTTTTCTGCCAGTCAATAGTGTACAGAAAATAGAAACCAACGTCTGAATTTACAGCCTAATACTCACTGAAAGTTGTAAAAGACTATGTCTACTTAGGGCAGGCAATAACCGCAGAGCCTAACCACGAGATTGAAGTAACTAGAAGAATAAGAATGGGGTGGAGCACATTCGGCAAGCACTCTCAAATTATGACAGGTAGATTGCCACTATCCCTCAAGAGGAAGGTATATAACAGCTGTATCTTGCCGGTACTTAGCTACGGAGCAGAAACCTGGAGACTTACAAAGAGGGTTCAGCTTAAATTGAGGACGACGCAGCGAGCAATGGAAAGAAAAATAGTAGGTGTAACCTTAAGAGACAAGAAGAGAGCAGAGTGGATTAGGGGACAAATGGGGGTTAAGGATATCATAGTTGAAATAAAGAAGAGGAAATGGACATGGGCCGGGCATGTAGCGCGTAGACAGGATAACCGCTGGTCATTAAGGGTAACTAACTGGATTCCCAGAGAAGGGAAGCGGGTTAGAAGCAGACAGAAGGTTAGGTGGGCAGATGAGATTAAGAAGTTTGCGGGTATAAATTGGCAGGAGCAAGCACAGGACCGGGTTAACTGGCGGAACATGGGAGAGGCCTTTGTCCTGCAGTGGACGTAGTCAGGATGATGATGATGATGATGACTCACTGAAACAGCTTCGGTACGTCGTCGCAAAAATGGCGCTTACCCACGTCACCTAACGCGCCTCAGCTTCACCAAAGACCTTGGCCACGCTTCTTGTTTTGGCTGCTACGTCCACAAACATGCCGCAATAGTGATGGTAAGTGCTGTGGGGATCAATGAAGAACTATGGCCCCAAGAATGAGCAGTATTGGTTACATTTCCAAAATATTATAAGAAATGTTACGCGGTTGTCTCAACTGACACCGCCAGGGTCGAAAGGGTTAACTTTAAGCGCCTTCGTTTTACCAGAAAGCGAGCAAAGTGTTTTTCCTTACACTGACACAACTAAAAAAAACAAGTTTTCTGCTTCAACGTTAGAGAATCATAATTGAAGTAACCAGAAGTTTCTTGGGAAGCAACGCATGCTATGTCGACACCGACCGAAAAGGTGAACATGTCACTATTAATTATCGGCGGTTATCTTGCCTTACAACTGTACGTGCCATGTCTATGCCAAACTTTCCTTCTAAATTTTGACTCTAGCATGGAAGTGTTGACGCATCGGCAGATTGAGAGAACATCCTCGATATACGAGGGCTCGCCGAGTTGCTTGCGAGCATCAAGTGCCTTTTTCGCGAGGCTAGATCGAACTGCCGGTGTACCGAAAACTTGCTTGAGATGCTTTTTGAAAGCACTAAAGTCGGGGAAGTCGATCTGGTAGTTGCAAAACCAAGTCTTTGCCACACCGGTCAGATAGGAAGAGACGTGGCGGAGATATCTAGGATCGTCCCAATGATTCGCTGCACTCACTATGTTGTAATGGTCGATAGACTGTAAATAACTTTTGGGCCTTCGTGGTTTCAATCTATCATCGCCTTCATCCTCATGATCATGAACAACTTTTCTCTACTTTCTTTGCCACTCCCTTTCATTACCTAACGCTGATAGAAGGTCAAAAAAATTATTTAAGCTGACCTCTCAGCTTTTCTCTCATAATAAACTTCTCTCTCTCCCCTGGTCTAGACAATCTTCCACGTCATTGAATCCAGCCACCAGTTGGGGCTCCCAATGGACTCCGCTGACCATAAGCGTTTCAGGGGTGGAGGCGAAGGTTTGTAGCAGTCCCTCCCCCTTCTCCCCCTATCGTGTCAATGTATGGGGCTGACTTCGCGCCCCCTCTCGCCCCCACCCATCGTGCGCCCAGCTATGCCGCTGACGATCCAAGAGTGAGGAGCTGCGGCAGTCACAGCCGGGGTGCTAGACGAAGTGCCTGAGGGATCACCATGGGATATGCTGGTAGTCAAGGGGCCCTAACGGTGACCCGAGAGAAGCTTTAGGAGTTAAAGCGGGTGAGCAGGCAAGGGGGATCGAGAAGTAACCTCCACCACTTGAGATGTAAAATGCTTCATTGCCATGCAGAATGCTTGGCTTCGATTCCATCTGGAACCCCGACATTTATTATTTGCATTCGTCGGGTCGACGCCACCCATGTCGGGTATTTCTTAACGCTCACGCGTTGAAATAGTCCATGTGTGGTCTCGTCGTTCCTGGGTAGATACTAAGTGTCAATCACCTGTGGCACATGTCCGCATACCAGCGGCACATACCCGCCTGTGGGTATGTGCCACTGTCTGGCAGGAAGTGTTTGACGACGTACGTGACTGAATTGGGAAATTGTTCATGTCTTGACCAGCGCGTCATATTTGTCAAGCCATCTTGCCCTCCCATTCTAATTTTGGTTCACGCCAAGTTAAGGAGGTGACCGCGAGAACACCTAAACGTAAGCGGAGATAGATAGATAGATAGATAGATAGATAGCAGGATAGATAGATAGATAGATAGATAGATAGATAGATAGATAGATAGATAGATAGATAGATAGATAGATAGCACTTACCAACAGTGACAGCTTGTTTCAAAGTATGCATACGCAATCATAGAGACTGCGATTTTACATGGTGCGAAAATCAGATGGGGTGGCGAGGGACCCCGGCAATGCGTCACCGTTACAATGTTTTAAGCACTCCCCGATCCGGAGGCATCAATTAGCATGGCAAACGGTAAGCAGATGGCGTCATGTGACCTTCATCAAATGTCAGTGTCTTTTGTGAAAACTTATACTGCTGTCAAACGATCATTTGATATGCAGAGTTTAATGTCCCCAAACTGCCATATGAATATGAGAGACGCCGTATAGTGGAGGGATTCGCAAATCTCAACCACCTGGGGTTCCTTAACGTGCACCCAAATCTGAGCACACAGACATACAGCGTTTTTGGCTCCATCGAAAATGCAACCGCCGTAGCCGGGATTTGATCCTGTGACCTGCAGGTCAGCAGACGAGTAGTACCTTAGCCTCTAGACCACCGCGACAGGGCATGCTGTCAAGTGTCATGAGTTTGGTTAGGTATGCTCATATGGAATTCATAGGGTGTATAAGCGATTGCGGTATTGTCACTGTCATAATTCAACCCCGAGGAAAGTTCATAATGCGAACAAGTGCGTTTGCGAATTCTCTTTTTTTTTGCCTTCTACAAATACCTTTTCACTGGAAGATAGAAACCTACCTGTGGGAATGCCATGACATCCCCAAAAAGCTAAAGTGCCCACTCTTCAGCAAACGTAACGCTTGGCCTACTGGATGTATCATCATCATCATCATCATCATCATCATCATCATCATCATCATCATCATCATAGTCGTCGTCGTCACCTTGACTACTGCATCTATAAGTCCTGCCAAGTGGTTGCTTGCTTGGGAAGAGCTATATTCCTGCTTTGTTTGAGAACAAAGCTTCTATATAGACGTTACAACCTGTAGTAGTCCTTGTGATTTGCGCAGCTGCCTCATATAGGCTATAGAAACGTCGTGCACTATAAGAGCAGGAATTTGCGTTTGCCGTGGAGACATTTGTGGGCGGGTGTTCGTAGGTGCCCTTGTCTTTGTATCGAAGAAATGCTTCTCATCTATCTTTATGATGGTACTTTTTTAAACAAAGCATCATGCTTTGAACGAACACCCTATTCCACAAACTGGGCTGATGTTTGATGATTGCGACTCCCGATCTTTGCGATATCTCTTCAAGGACGTTGTCTTTGAAACTATGTCTTTGTACATTCGTACAAGACGGCAGCTTTTCCTCGACAAACGAGGGATGCACACAAGGTTGCGCAAATGGGAGCTCACACTACACCAACGCCATGAGGGAGGCGTATAGTCATACCGCCATCGAAGAGCATGGCCGCGTACCATTTCTGCAGTAGTGTCAATTTCTGCAAGTGTCACCATTTCTACAAGTGTCACCATACCATTTCTGCAAGTGTCAAAGAAGGACCATTTCTGCAGTAGCGGAGGCATGCAGTCGGCTGGCGCGCCTCACTCCTTTGGCCGGCGTCTCTCCTGCCTTCTGAAAACGCCCATGGGACAAAGTGTAAGCCAACTTTGTTTCGTGTAAGGCTTCAATATGCCGGTATCCGAGAAATATAATGAAGTTACTTTGCTGATAACTTTGTTACCGATCACTTTATGACAGACTTGAGAGAGCCGTTCGGTGTTGCCCAGCGAGTCAGCAGGTAATTGTGCCCGAAACTCAAACACACATGACAGTTCGACACGCTCGTAACTGTTCGACAAGCTTGTTCGCTTGAGATTTCACGACAAATTATTCTGCTGGAGCACTGCACATGTAAACTGCCTTTTTACACCGTGCAAGAGTCAGAGGCCATGGAGAGGACCCCCGGAAGCTTCGAGTTTGAAACTTTAAACAAATAAATACGTGTGAGTACGATGTAGCTGAGCGGAAGTAAACGTGCATATTTTCCACTGAAAGAATGCACACTCATCAAGCAGAATTATTAAACATATCCACAGAATGAAATGTGAGTGTTGATTGGTTTACAGAAGTCTTTAAAAAAGAAAGAAATGTGGTTAGAAGAAGAAGTAGTTAAGTTAGACGCCTAGCAGGTGTACTTGCCCTGCAGGATAATGTTGTTGAATCGGAAGCTACATTCGAGTGTTCAAGCTCAACAGAAGGTCAAGGGTCAACGAAGCCGATGAGCTCAAGATCGACGACCTGTTAAGCTAACAATTTCTGTACGCTAGCCGTCAGACGCGTAACCGAAGTGACGTGTTAACTCTGGTATTTATTGATCGGTAATCACTCTCTGGTATTTCAATTCAGTTAGCAACATCGTAATACTGACACCAGCCATTACACGAGAACAAATTTGTTTTGAAGTAAACCTGTCAGCACGTTGGCTGCATTCACTACTGAACACATAAGGTTAAATCAAATTAGAAGCTGAGGCTATCCGCTGAGAACCCCAATCGGGTTATGATGCATTGCGCAGTGGCAACTCTTTATTATGCTAACATTGTGGTGTTTGTCGCACATCTAAATCTAAGTAAGTAAACGTTTTTGAATTTCTTATACAAATTGCTGCTGCCGCAACGAGAACCTAACATCGAACTCGTGACCCCATATCCATTCAGTTTCATAGGTGGAACTTCGAGCTCAATGTTCGATTGTCGATGCATTTTTCAGTTAAAGTTTGTGGTGCTCACAGTCACACTACATACTGTATAGGGTAACGTCTGGTCGTCAACCCAGCAGAGAAAACGCAGATGGGACAAAGTCTAAGCTAACTTTATTTAGTTTAAATCTTCGCTATACCGGTATCAGAGAATGATCCCAAAATTACTTTGATGATAACTTTGTTACCTACCACTTTATGACAGACTTGAAAGAGTCGTTTGGTGTTGCCCAGCGAGTCAGCTGGTATGATATTTAGGAAAGCACTAATTAAAAAAATGACGCACACGTTTTTCATTCTGAGGAGTGCATGAAGCAGTAGTGGAGTGAAAGTGAGAGAAAAAGAGAGATACATTATTTAATGGCTGAAGTGTAACGCTTCGTGCGGTGACGACATGATCGCCCTTTCTTTCAACTTAACGATCTGTCGAAATTCACGATAGCGGTTGTCCACAGCGGTGGTTGTCTGGAAGGGTAAGCATGTCAACCTACACGTGGTTCAGCAGAAGAAAACAAAAGTGTAATATACTGTTATTCAATCAGGGTCTCTCTTTATTAGCTAGGGCAATGAACTAGTTGTGACTGAAAACCAGTTCATGCAGCCTCCAACAACGAGCAGAATGGCAGTGCCATGCACTCTAAAGATAGAGTGAGTAAAAAGGGTGTTTTTTTGTCCCACAACAATAATCATCATCTATATTGGGTTCCATCCTTGCGTTATCGCCCCACGCCCGGTACATTCCGGTCAGAATCGACATGGCCATTATCAGGGTTACATTACATTCTCGATAGGAAAGCAGCCAGCGCCGAGTTTTCAAGAAAGGAAGCGCACGCGAGCCTGATGACGGTTGTTGTTGTGGGACAAAAAGACACCCTTTTTACTCGACATTTTTTTAGAGTGTGAGCTTGCTACCGATATAACGGTCGTAACTGACTTGTACTGCTGATATCTCTCAGATGATCTTCTCCGGGTAAAAGACGAAGACAAAAGAAAAACACGAAATCTTTGTTGGCACGCAAGGATCGGCGAGGGAGAGCGGGTTGTCGTGCACGAATGCTATCTCGAGAAAATAGCTTCACAGGCCGAAGAAACAGCGTGTTTCTCTGTTTGTTTCTTTCTACTGTAATAGCCTGCCTTTTACCAGGCCTTTTATTCTTTCTCTTCCTCGACGCAGAGAGCGTCCATTTTTTACCGGTAATGATGTATTCATTCATTGGGTGGTCTTGTTGGGAAGGAAAAGCAGCGTGGGACTGAAGGTGTTGGCTCTCCTCACCTTAGCGATGACCTTGCCCCTTATACTCCGCAGCGGCCCCTTGGTGAGTTTGAAGAGGGTGGCGCGTCTACCGCGGGCGAGGGAGCAAGCCGGTTCACCGCCGGGCAGAGGGCGCTGCGAGCGCGACGGCAGACCACGCGAGTTTACACCGATTCTTTCGGGCGCCTCGGGTTCTCGGAGAAACTGAGCGTCAGCTACTTTGAACGTAGCGTGTATTAGCGCAGTACATAAATGAAAGGGACACGACACAGACGTTGAGATAGGTAGGCGCTAATACACGCCGGCGGTTAATACACGCCGATGTGTTTAGCGCCTATACCTATCTCTACGTCTGTGTCACGTCCCTTTCTTTTATGTACTGCGCTAATACACGCTACGTTCATGGATGACCATCTCGCCCGATCAGCAACCCTTCGTAAGCTACTCACTTTTGAAGTGTAGAGCAGCACAGCGAGTACACCATACCTTCCATACGCCGACTCAAAAGTCTATTGACACAAACACTTTCAATTGCCATTTCTTGTTTGGCTCACACAAGTCCTCGACATTCCAGAAAATGCCGTGACAAATGTGATTGCACTCTGAAACTTGAGAGCGACGTGTTTTCAAAGGACAGTTCCGGTTCCTACGGTATCTCGTAGTCACGACATGGTGTGAAATTTCCGGCACGTGATCAGCCAAGATGTCCAGGCGTTTTCACAACCGCCCCGCTACGTGGCTCCGTTGCTGACGCCCAAGTGAAAGTTTTGGTGAAGCGCAAGCAGTCATGTTGTATATTTTGATACGTGACGCCATCATATCTAGATATACTTCTGCTTATGAAGTCATAATCAAGATGTAAAGACCATGTTAAAACGAATGTGCGTAGTTTGATCGGCATTGTAACGCAAGCCAGTCACTGGCAAAATATAAATAAAAAAAGGCCCAGAAAAAGCCTTCACAGTAATGACGGCCCCGTGATGCGGGTCGATAAGCCTCGAGGCGATGTTCCAGCAGCACCTGGAACGTCAGGCAAAAAGCCAGGCAAACACCTCCAGCTCTCCATCAAGAAAGTTCTCTCTCTCCGTCCCTCTCTCTCTCTATCTCTCTCTCTCTCTTCTGTTTTCAATTCAGTGGGTTCTGAAACTGCTACACTGCAAAAGTTTCGAAATGGGTGCGTCAAGGTCGAATGCTCTCTATAGCTGGCGGAGTGCGCTCTTGTGATAAACCTAACGGTGATAAAGCGACTTCCGGTGTGTTATTAGGGAGCGCGCACTATGCACTTTAACGCTGAAGTGGTGCACGAGAACCTGCACGAGGGCATGCACGACGGCTTCCATACGATACGACATGTTTCAGACTCTTTCCTCCAAGCTCTTCTCTTAAGTTGTGCGTTTTCCCTCTTCACTCGATCCTAACGTGGAACCAACAATTCACCATCTAACACGTTTGTGTCCCCAAAAGCAGTCGGTGGAGCTCACCGTTAAGCTAAGCCCAGAAGCTGTCACACACGAGTGCTTTCGAGCGGGCTCTTTCTGGAGTTCGGAGCGCGCTAACCGAACGCGCCCATTACTGAAACTTCGCCAACTTCAGACAGCGGTGACATTACGGGGAAATGGTATAACGGCGGTATTCGTCGTACACGACGACGATGTGACATTGACATGAACGTACGCGTGGGCGACAATAATAGCTCATGCACGCGGAGACGGCAGTGAACACATCGGCGTAATCGCAAGGTGCATTTTTCCTGTAGTTATTAAGTGTCTGTTGTCCCAAACGAGGCATATACTAATGAGGAATACAGCACTTTTCATTTTAAAACAAATATGAGCCTCTCGAATACTATTAATAAACTTATTTCTTCTAGATTGAGAAGTGTAATAGTCAAGGGTATTAAATGAGGGTTACATTAATTTTCAGTTTTTGCACACGTATATAAAACGAGGACAATCACCTCATATAAGCCTACAGTAAGCGACAACGGCTTTACGGAAACCACGACATGACTGACATTTTTGAACCAACTATGATTTTGTATCAGGAAAGCTAGAAAAAAACAAAGGTTTGATTCATTTAAGTTGCGACATCACTCTTGATGATGGACTGGTTATCGCACCCTACAGAAAGCTACATCTTCAAAAAGGCACTGCGGTATAGAGGTAAGTACAATAACCTCGAGCGTGTATTTTATGGTAATAACATATGCGATTATAACGGCGCGAAAAGTAAATGTTGATTCTTGTTGTGATGCGTACAAAGATTGACTAATTATGATTTTATTTGGAAGGTGATGAATTTCGAGAAATAAAAGAAAATAAGCAAGAAATGTTTAAGACTTGTTCGGGGCAGGAACGTCGAAGAGTTCCGTACATCGAACTGTGGACAAGAGGAAATGCTTATGCAGCCGAACATCACCCTTCCAAAGTTCGCGAACATCACCCTTACCAAAGGAAGCGGTTAAGGCTGCTCTTAGAGGCTGAGTCAAGGGCCACAGTAGTTTAGTGCATACCTAGCTCGCGCATTCTTTATTCAAATACCTGTGTCGTAAACACGCAGCGATACAGCCACAGGTTCATTGCTTCTCGCAGCTGTCTACCTCACCTGCTGCGTACTAAGGTGCGTTAGCTTCAGCAGCCGGGCATCTTTACTTGCACGTAAGTTCATTTTTTTATCCAAGATAGCCGATGTGTATGAAGCGTTGCGTATGCGATTCATGCATTTGTTACGTGTTTCAGTGAGATATATATGTCCTGGTTTTTTTTGACAATGTTGTCTGTAGCAATAATGTGATGGTGATGGTGCGTGAAGGCTGACCTGAAAAACCAGCGTTTTGATAGTGGTCGTGATGGACTCATTTAAATGGTAGTCAAATGCTGTAGGGAAATATAGAAAAAAAAGCGCCAGAAAACAAAACAGACTATGAACAACGCTATACGCAGGCACTAAAGGGACATGATGTCGTACTTGTGTGTTTTTTTTTCAAAACTGTTTTTTTTCAAACATGTGTTGCCACAAACTATAGCCCAGCTGTCCCTGCTAGTTCAGTGTTATATGCATATATCTTCGCGTGAGGCCAGTGCACGTGGAAGAACCCCAGGTGGTCTAAAATTATCCGGACCCTTCCATTATGGCGTCCCCCATAGCTTGGGTTTCTTTGGGACGTTAAGCACGCAAACCAACCAACCAGTGGACTTTTTTAAAGCCAATCATCTCCAACGCTGTCCAAACAGCCCTACTTGCCCCACATCCTACTCTGTTGAAAATAAGTTCTGTGAAAACGCGCAAACTGGCGGAAAGGTGATAAATCCGTATGAACTTTTTTTTTTGTATCTTCGTGCCAGAAAGGACTAGCCGCCTATCCCCTTTTATTAGCTTACTCAATCTCACCTTGCCCTTTCTTTCTGCGTCAAGCCCATGATCACCTTAAGGTACCCGTTAAGAGCGAGCAACAGCGTCGCTCATAATCATATAGTGGTTTTGGGACGTTAAACCCCACATATCAATCAAGAGCGAGCAACGAAATTCAGCGGTGATATATAGATTTAAATACTAGATAAACGTTTCAGCGTTATCTTTAATCACATTAAGTTATTGTTACTTTGACAGTCAATGAGAGCCAGCATTACAAGCACACGGTATTATGCAACGTAAATACAGTAGGCCAATCAAAAACAACCGGTATAGGCTTCACACAAACGCGGATACACGTTTCCTTAGCTTACACCTGCTACTACTAACGAACACACGTACCCTTAGGGTACATGTTACCCTATTCTAACTGGTAAATATTTTTACAGGTACCCCATAGTGCACATGTTAGAACATTTCAGAATGAATCGCTGGCACTAATGGCTTCCACCTTCACGAATGGCAGCACAAAGTTTAATCAGGCTAGTGTAGTTCATTAACTTAGAAGTACTTGTTGTTGGGCAATTTGGTTCGTCATACTGAGGGGTAGCTTGATTAGATATGCCGGTTGAACGTCGTCAGTTTATGTATGTGGTCATGTGACTAGATGAAGTAGTGCGCTCTGCACATGCGTGTGCGGCTCTATATTTCCTGCGTTTCTCCTGCAAATAAATCAGTTGCGAGTTGACGCTCTTTCTCTGTGATTATTTTTTTCTTGTGGTACTTTAGGCGTCTAGAATTACCCCTCAGTAGTTCATTGACGATGAACAAACGAGCGCACTTCGCTAATCGTTCTCGTTAATTGATTTGTCTAGATTTACGTCCGTGAAAGTAAACCTGAAAGCTCATGCGTGGAGTCGATGGAACGCCACAACGGTGCTGCAACGAGCAGCAGATTCGTTCCTGCGGTCAGAATGCCTGTACACCGGAGTACACCTACTCTTCACAAGGGAGATGCCAGCTCAATTTCGGCGCCGAGGAACGTGAGAAGGAAATGCAATCGTCCACTTCTTTGTCGAGTCGACTGGGTCTGTCATTAGCGACGGCGCGCTTCCGGGCTTGTGAAAAATTTCCGGCATGCATTCGTGACGGCCCCTGGTCACGTGACAGCGCCAGCGGCGGCCGGCAACTGCGCGAGACACTTCTTGAAGGGAGAGGATCCTGCGTAGCTCGAATGATCATGCATGTTCCTCGGTTGCTTCGACGGTTCCTCGCGTTGCCGCATCGTGCTAGCAACGTGACAGCAATGTCAAAAGAAGATATCGTTCAAATCAACACTTGAACATCTGTCATATGTAAGGTGTGGTCCGTAATTAACGAATTGTGCGTGCGGGTTGATTGTAGAGAGCGTTTGGGTTGCATAACAACACGTTAACAAGTACTGCTTATATCAAGGTGGACAATTGGGCGAGTTGGTGATGCATGATCGACGTATGTAAATGCGCGGTAGTAAACACGGACGACAAGAAGATACAAGGACAAGCGCAGACCATCAACTGAAGGTTTATTTTTCACAAACCACATATATATGTCTGAAACAGAAAAAGAAAACACAAAAATCTACAAAAATGATAACTTAGCACTTAACAATCAACAAAACGTGAACGTTTGACAAAAGCAGATTCATGGACCATGTGCGCCACTTGCCAGATACCGTAGCTCTTTATCTAGAAGAGCTAACGACGGTTTGCTGACGCAGTGTTCTGTTTCCCGTGCCATTTTTTCCGCTTCGACGATCATACGGGTATGATCGTCTTTGTGCCTGTACATTACGACCGTGCTTTCGAACTGCGCAAGGCAGCCACACCTACTGACGTGCTGAGCCAAAAAACCCTCATTGCCAGTGCGCACATTGCGTGCGTGCTCGCGCAGGCGCTCATTTAGGCATCTCCCAGTCTGCCCGATGTAACACGCACCACAAGATAGCGGAATTCTATAAACTACCTTCGTGACACATCTGACAAACTGGGTTTTATGCCTGACAGTGCAAGATTGTTTGGGCCTATCGTTTACACATGTCATTTTGGCTAGCTGAGAGAGCTTGTAAGGTGCCGAAAAAACGACCTTTACGCCCATGCGCTGACCAAGCTTTTTCATCTTGTGAGATAGCTGGTGCTTGTAAGGGATTACCGCGACTTTGTCGCGTTTGCTTTTGTCTCTGTCATTAGTGCTCTCTCTGCTTCTGGGCTTTTTCTTCTTTTTTATTGTTTCTGCCACAGAAATGAGAAGCGAATCCGGGTAGCCAGCTTCTTTCAGACGCTCAACTTGATTTTGGAAGCTTGTTTCCATCATATGGAAACATGATCTGTCCAGGGCATTAGTGAAGCAGGAGTTCACTATGCCTCTCTTAACCAATTTGCTATGCGCTGATTTAAAAGGCAAAAGCGGTTTCATAGCGCGAGGCTCATACATCCAGCATGCGTGATTCACGCTGAACAAAAGTCTCATGTCTAGGAAGCGAATCGAGTTGTTCACTGGGAGTTCATGGGTCAGTACGAGTGGACTCAAGCAGTCACTAAAAGCTTCAATGACATCAGATGACAACCCCAATACTCTAGCAGATTCACACTTAAAAACCACCAGGTAGTCGTCGACGAACCTGAAAATTCTCACGACTTCCTTACAACTCAGCCGCTCTTTCAAGTTCCTGTCGAACTTCGCAAGCAACAAATCGCTCAGAATCGGTGCAATCGAAGATCCTATTGAAACGCCACTATTTTGATAAACATCACCGTTCCATTCTACATAGGTAGAGGTCAGATAGGTAGCTAGCAGGTCAAGAAAACTGCTAACACTGACACCAGCTGCATTCTGGAACGTTACGTGGCCCATTAGATCAACACATTCTTCTATGCATGAATACAAAGCGTCACGAGGGAGAGAATAATATAAATCTTTGATATCTATGGAAAAAGCACTCAAAGTGTAGTTAGAATACTCTTTGAAGAATTCAGTGACCTCCCTTGAATTCCTGACAAGAAAGGGATCATTAATCTCTAAAAGTTTCAACTTTTTCTGCAAAAACATCCCTAAGGCGTTTTGCCAAGAGCCCTTCTCTGTAACGATGACACGAAATGGCACATCGACTTTGTGTGTCTTTGCCGAAAAAAACATCTCTAGGGCCAACTTCTCACTTTTTTCTACCTTTCTTGCTATTTCAGACAGGTTAAGCTGCGTGCACAGTTTTTTCGCCTTAGATTTGACTTTAACCAGGTCAATACCACTGCACTTTTGGAAGACGGATGTGACCGCACTTACAGCTTTCTTCAGGTACAAGTCTTTGTTGAGGACCGCGAAGCCTCCCTCCTTGTCCGAAGGCACCACGCACAGTTCGTTGTCTCGGAGATGTGAAATTGTCTTGCTTAAAGGTAGACTACTTGCGCACGGCTTAACTTGCTGCAGCACATCTACTCCTTCAGACACGCACCTGTTACAGTCCTCTTGTGGAGCAAGGCTTGAAACACGTCTCACTATGGCCAGAAGATCCGGTGCGGTGTACTTCTTGTCTACGGCATACTTGGGGCCTAAGCTCAACGTCCGCTGCACGAAGTCTGGAAGAACTACGTCACCACACGTGTGCACAACACCTTTGAAGCGCTGCTTCGCCGCGATTTCAGAGCGTAGCCTCCTGAGTTCACCTGCCCACAGAGTGTCTGTGGTATGCTCGATGCATGCTGTGAACTCCTTCATTCTTCGTCTTTTGATACTGGGACTGGCCTCCTGTTGAAGCTGAAGTTGCAGGGCTTCTCTATACAGGCGGGCCTGTCTATTCCACTCTGATCTGAGAATCTTACAAATCCGGAGACCATGGCTGCTGGAGGGGTTGACGCCACCTAATAATCCTTTCACGTCTGAAGGCAGCTGTTTCTGTCGAATGTGGAACGCGAAAGCACGGGCACGGCAGGTAGCCAGTGCGACGAGGGTGATGAGTATAGACGGATGAAGGGTTAGGGACGAAACACTGCCCGAAGAACTAGAAATGTAACTAATCAAGGTGGACAATTGGGCGAGTTGGTGATGCATGATCGACGTATGTAAATGCGCGGTAGTAAACACGGACGACAAGAAGATACAAGGACAAGCGCAGACTATCAACTGAAGGTTTATTTTTCACAAACCACATATATATGTCTGAAACAGAAAAAGAAAACACAAAAATCTACAAAAATGATAACTTAGCACTTAACAATCAACAAAACGTGAACGTTTGACAAAAGCAGATTCATGGACCATGTGCGCCACTTGCCAGATACCGTAGCTCTTTATCTAGAAGAGCTAACGACGGTTTGCTGACGCAGTGTTCTGTTTCCCGTGCCATTTTTTTCCGCTTCGACGATCATACGGGTATGATCGTCTTTGTGCCTGTACATTACGACCGTGCTTTCGAACTGCGCAAGGCAGCCACACCTACTGACGTGCTGAGCCAAAAAACCCTCATTGCCAGTGCGCACATTGCGTGCGTGCTCGCGCAGGCGCTCATTTAGGCATCTCCCAGTCTGCCCGATGTAACACGCACCACAAGATAGCGGAATTCTATAAACTACCTTCGTGACACATCTGACAAACTGGGTTTTATGCCTGACAGTGCAAGATTGTTTGGGCCTATCGTTTACACATGTCATTTTGGCTAGCTGAGAGAGCTTGTAAGGTGCCGAAAAAACGACCTTTACGCCCATGCGCTGACCAAGCTTTTTCATCTTGTGAGATAGCTGGTGCTTGTAAGGGATTACCGCGACTTTGTCGCGTTGCTTTTGTCTCTGTCATTAGTGCTCTCTCTGCTTCTGGGCTTTTTCTTCTTTTTTATTGTTTCTGCCACAGAAATGAGAAGCGAATCCGGGTAGCCAGCTTCTTTCAGACGCTCAACTTGATTTTGGAAGCTTGTTTCCATCATATGGAAACATGATCTGTCCAGGGCATTAGTGAAGCAGGAGTTCACTATGCCTCTCTTAACCAATTTGCTATGCGCTGATTTAAAAGGCAAAAGCGGTTTCATAGCGCGAGGCTCATACATCCAGCATGCGTGATTCACGCTGAACAAAAGTCTCATGTCTAGGAAGCGAATCGAGTTGTTCACTGGGAGTTCATGGGTCAGTACGAGTGGACTCAAGCAGTCACTAAAAGCTTCAATGACATCAGATGACAACCCCAATACTCTAGCAGATTCACACTTAAAAACCACCAGGTAGTCGTCGACGAACCTGAAAATTCTCACGACTTCCTTACAACTCAGCCGCTCTTTCAAGTTCCTGTCGAACTTCGCAAGCAACAAATCGCTCAGAATCGGTGCAATCGAAGATCCTATTGAAACGCCACTATTTTGATAAACATCACCGTTCCATTCTACATAGGTAGAGGTCAGATAGGTAGCTAGCAGGTCAAGAAAACTGCTAACACTGACACCAGCTGCATTCTGGAACGTTACGTGGCCCATTAGATCAACACATTCTTCTATGCATGAATACAAAGCGTCACGAGGGAGAGAATAATATAAATCTTTGATATCTATGGAAAAAGCACTCAAAGTGTAGTTAGAATACTCTTTGAAGAATTCAGTGACCTCCCTTGAATTCCTGACAAGAAAGGGATCATTAATCTCTAAAAGTTTCAACTTTTTCTGAAAAAACATCCCTAAGGCGTTTTGCCAAGAGCCCTTCTCTGTAACGATGACACGAAATGGCACATCGACTTTGTGTGTCTTTGCCGAAAAAAACATCTCTAGGGCCAACTTCTCACTTTTTTCTACCTTTCTTGCTATTTCAGACAGGTTAAGCTGCGTGCACAGTTTTTTCGCCTTAGATTTGACTTTAACCAGGTCAATACCACTGCACTTTTGGAAGACGGATGTGACCGCACTTACAGCTTTCTTCAGGTACAAGTCTTTGTTGAGGACCGCGAAGCCTCCCTCAAGGGAGGCTTCGCGAGGGAGGCTTCGCGGTCCTCAACAAAGACTTGTACCTGAAGAAAGCTGTAAGTGCGGTCACATCCGTCTTCCAAAAGTGCAGTGGTATTGACCTGGTTAAAGTCAAATCTAAGGCGAAAAAACTGTGCACGCAGCTTAACCTGTCTGAAATAGCAAGAAAGGTAGAAAAAAGTGAGAAGTTGGCCCTAGAGATGTTTTTTTCGGCAAAGACACACAAAGTCGATGTGCCATTTCGTGTCATCGTTACAGAGAAGGGCTCTTGGCAAAACGCCTTAGGGATGTTTTTGCAGAAAAAGTTGAAACTTTTAGAGATTAATGATCCCTTTCTTGTCAGGAATTCAAGGGAGGTCACTGAATTCTTCAAAGAGTATTCTAACTACACTTTGAGTGCTTTTTCCATAGATATCAAAGATTTATATTATTCTCTCCCTCGTGACGCTTTGTATTCATGCATAGAAGAATGTGTTGATCTAATGGACCACGTAACGTTCCAGAATGCAGCTGGTGTCAGTGTTAGCAGTTTTCTTGACCTGCTAGCTACCTATCTGACCTCTACCTATGTAGAATGGAACGGTGATGTTTATCAAAATAGTGGCGTTTCAATAGGATCTTCGATTGCACCGATTCTGAGCGATTTGTTGCTTGCGAAGTTCGACAGGAACTTGAAAGAGCGGCTGAGTTGTAAGGAAGTCGTGAGAATTTTCAGGTTCGTCGACGACTACCTGGTGGTTTTTAAGTGTGAATCTGCTAGAGTATTGGGGTTGTCATCTGATGTCATTGAAGCTTTTAGTGACTGCTTGAGTCCACTCGTACTGACCCATGAACTCCCAGTGAACAACTCGATTCGCTTCCTAGACATGAGACTTTTGTTCAGCGTGAATCACGCATGCTGGATGTATGAGCCTCGCGCTATGAAACCGCTTTTGCCTTTTAAATCAGCGCATAGCAAATTGGTTAAGAGAGGCATAGTGAACTCCTGCTTCACTAATGCCCTGGACAGATCATGTTTCCATATGATGGAAACAAGCTTCCAAAATCAAGTTGAGCGTCTGAAAGAAGCTGGCTACCCGGATTCGCTTCTCATTTCTGTGGCAGAAACAATAAAAAAGAAGAAAAAGCCCAGAAGCAGAGAGAGCACTAATGACAGAGACAAAAGCAAACGCGACAAAGTCGCAGGTAATCCCTTACAAGCACCAGCTATCTCACAAGATGAAAAAGCTCGGTCAGCGCATGGGCGTAAAGGTCGTTTTTTTCGGCACCTTACAAGCTCTCTCAGCTAGCCAAAATGACATGTGTAAACGATAGGCCCAAACAATCTTGCACTGTCAGGCATAAAAACTCAGTTTGTCAGATGTGTCACGAAGGTAGTTTATAGAATTCCGCTATCTTGTGGTGCGTGTTACATCGGGCAGACTGGGAGATGCCTAAATGAGCGCCTGCGCGAGCACGCACGCAATGTGCGCACTGGCAATGAGGGTTTTTTGGCTCAGCACGTCAGTAGGTGTGGCTGCCTTGCGCAGTTCGAAAGCACGGTCGTAATGTACAGGCACAAAGACGATCATACCCGTATGATCGTCGAAGCGGAAAAAATGGCACGGGAAACAGAACACTGCGTCAGCAAACCGTCGTTAGCTCTTCTAGATAAAGAGCTACGGTATCTGGCAAGTGGCGCACATGGTCCATGAATCTGCTTTTGTCAAACGTTCACGTTTTGTTGATTGTTAAGTGCTAAGTTATCATTTTTGTAGATTTTGTGTTTTCTTTTTCTGTTTCAGACATATATATGTGGTTTGTGAAAAATAAACCTTCAGTTGATAGTCTGCGCTTGTCCTTGTATCTTCTTGTCGTCCGTGTTTACTACCGCGCAGTTACATACGTCGATCATGCATCACCAACTCGCCCAATCGTCCACCTTGATTAGTTACATTTCTAGTTCTTCGGGCAGTGTTTCGTCCCTAACCCTTCATCCGTCTATACTCATCACCCTCGTAGCACTGGCTACCTGCCGTGCCCGTGCTTTCGCGTTCCACATTCGACAGAAACAGCTGCCTTCAGACGTGAAAGGATTATTCGGTGGCGTCAACCCCTCCAGCAGCCATGGTCTCCGGATTTGTAAGATTCTCAGATCAGAGTGGAATAGACAGGCCCGCCTGTATAGAGAAGCCCTGCAACTTCAGCTTCAACAGGAGGCCAGTCCCAGTATCAAAAGACGAAGAATGAAGGAGTTCACAGCATGCATCGAGCATACCACAGACACTCTGTGGGCAGGTGAACTCAGGAGGCTACGCTCTGAAATCGCGGCGAAGCAGCGCTTCAAAGGTGTTGTGCACACGTGTGGTGACGTAGTTCTTCCAGACTTCGTGCAGGCGGACGTTGAGCTTAGGCCCCAAGTATGCCGTAGACAAGAAGTACACCGCACCGGATCTTCTGGCCATAGTGAGACGTGTTTCAAGCCTTGCTCCACAAGAGGACTGTAACAGGTGCGTGTCTGAAGGAGTAGATGTGCTGCAGCAAGTTAAGCCGTGCGCAAGTAGTCTACCTTAAGCAAGACAATTTCACATCTCCGAGACAACGAACTGTGCGTGGTGCCTTCGGACAAGGAGGGAGGCTTCGCGGTCCTCAACAAAGACTTGTACCTGAAGAAAGCTGTAAGTGCGGTCACATCCGTCTTCCAAAAGTGCAGTGGTATTGACCTGGTTCAAAGTCAAATCTAAGGCGAAAAAACTGTGCACGCAGCTTAACCTGTCTGAAATAGCAAGAAAGGTAGAAAAAAGTGAGAAGTTGGCCCTAGAGATGTTTTTTCGGCAAAGACACACAAAGTCGATGTGCCATTTCGTGTCATCGTTACAGAGAAGGGCTCTTGGCAAAACGCCTTAGGGATGTTTGTGCAGAAAAAGTTGAAACTTTTAGAGATTAATGATCCCTTTCTAGTCAGGAATTCAAGGGAGGTCACTGAATTCTTCAAAGAGTATTCTAACTACACTTTGAGTGCTTTTTCCATAGATATCAAAGATTTATATTATTCTCTCCCTCGTGACGCTTTGTATTCATGCATAGAAGAATGTGTTGATCTAATGGGCCACGTAACGTTCCAGAATGCAGCTGGTGTCAGTGTTAGCAGTTTTCTTGACCTGCTAGCTACCTATCTGACCTCTACCTATGTAGAATGGAACGGTGATGTTTATCAAAATAGTGGCGTTTCAATAGGATCTTCGATTGCACCGATTCTGAGCGATTTGTTGCTTGCGAAGTTCGACAGGAACTTGAAAGAGCGGCTGAGTTGTCAGGAAGTCGTGAGAATTTTCAGGTTCGTCGACGACTACCTGGTGGTTTTTAAGTGTGAATCTGCTAGAGTAATGGGGTTGTCATCTGATGTCATTGAAGCTTTTAGTGACTGCTTGAGTCCACTCGTACTGACCCATGAACTCCCAGTGAACAACTCGATTCGCTTCCTAGACATGAGACTTTTGTTCAGCGTGAATCACGCATGCTGGTTGTATGAGCCTCGCGCTATGAAACCGCTTTTGCCTTTTAAATCAGCGCATAGCAAATTGGTTAAGAGAGGCATAGTGAACTCCTGCTTCACTAATGCCCTGGACAGATCATGTTTCCATATGATGGAAACAAGCTTCCAAAATCAAGTTGAGCGTCTGAAAGAAGCTGGCTACCCGGATTCGCTTCTCATTTCTGTGGCAGAAACAATAAAAAAGAAGAAAAAGCCCAGAAGCAGAGAGAGCACTAATGACAGAGACAAAAGCAAACGCGACAAAGTCGCAGTAATCCCTTACAAGCACCAGCTATCTCACAAGATGAAAAAGCTCGGTCAGCGCATGGGCGTAAAGGTCGTTTTTTCGGCACCTTACAAGCTCTCTCAGCTAGCCAAAATGACATGTGTAAACAATAGGCCCAAACAATCTTGCACTGTCAGGCATAAAACTCAGTTTGTCAGATGTGTCACGAAGGTAGTTTATAGAATTCCGCTATCTTGTGGTGCGTGTTACATCGGGCAGACTGGGAGATGCCTAAATGAGCGCCTGCGCGAGCACGCACGCAATGTGCGCACTGGCAGTGAGGGTTTTTTGGCTCAGCACGTCAGTAGGTGTGGCTGCATTGCGCAGTTCGAAAGCACGGTCGTAATGTACAGGCACAAAGACGATCATACCCGTATGATCGTCGAAGCGGAAAAAATGGCACGGGAAACAGAACACTGCGTCAGCAAACCGTCGTTAGCTCTTCTAGATAAAGAGCTACAGTATCTGGCAAGTGGCGCACATGGTCCATGAATCTGCTTTTGTCAAACGTTCACGTTTTGTTGATTGTTAAGTGCTAAGTTATCATTTTTTGTAGATTTTTGTGTTTTCTTTTTCTGTTTCAGACATATATATGTGGTTTGTGAAAAATAAACCTTCAGTTGATAGTCTGCGCTTGTCCTTGTATCTTCTTGTCGTCCGTGTTTACTACCGCGCAGTTACATACGTCGATCATGCATCACCAACTCGCCCAATCGTCCACCTTGATTAGTTACATTTCTAGTTCTTCGGGCAGTGTTTCGTCCCTAACCCTTCATCCGTCTATACTCATCACCCTCGTAGCACTGGCTACCTGCCGTGCCCGTGCTTTCGCGTTCCACATTCGACAGAAACAGCTGCCTTCAGACGTGAAAGGATTATTCGGTGGCGTCAACCCCTCCAGCAGCCATGGTCTCCGGATTTGTAAGATTCTCAGATCAGAGTGGAATAGACAGGCCCGCCTGTATAGAGAAGCCCTGCAACTTCAGCTTCAACAGGAGGCCAGTCCCAGTATCAAAAGACGAAGAATGAAGGAGTTCACAGCATGCATCGAGCATACCACAGACACTCTGTGGGCAGGTGAACTCAGGAGGCTACGCTCTGAAATCGCGGCGAAGCAGCGCTTCAAAGGTGTTGTGCACACGTGTGGTGACGTAGTTCTTCCAGACTTCGTACGGCGGACGTTGAGCTTAGGCCCCAAGTATGCCGTAGACAAGAAGTACACCGCACCGGATCTTCTGGCCATAGTGAGACGTGTTTCAAGCCTTGCTCCACAAGAGGACTGTAACAGGTGCGTGTCTGAAGGAGTAGATGTGCTGCAGCAAGTTAAGCCGTGCGCAAGTAGTCTACCTTTAAGCAAGACAATTTCACATCTCCGAGACAACGAACTGTGCGTGGTGCCTTCGGACAAGGAGGGAGGCTTCGCGGTCCTCAACAAAGACTTGTACCTGAAGAAAGCTGTAAGTGCGGTCACATCCGTCTTCCAAAAGTGCAGTGGTATTGACCTGGTCAAAGTCAAATCTAAGGCGAAAAATTGTGCACGCAGCTTAACCTGTCTGAAATAGCAAGAAAGGTAGAAAAAAGTGAGAGGTTGGCCCTAGAGATGTTTTTTTCGGCAAAGACACACAAAGTCGATGTGCCATTTCGTGTCATCCTTACAGAGAAGGGCTCTTGGCAAAACGCCTTAGGGATGTTTGTGCAGAAAAAGTTGAAACTTTTAGAGATTAATGATCCCTTTCTAGTCAGGAATTCAAGGGAGGTCACTGAATTCTTCAAAGAGTATTCTAACTACACTTTGAGTGCTTTTTCCATAGATATCAAAGATTTATATTATTCTCTCCCTCGTGACGCTTTGTATTCATGCATAGAAGAATGTGTTGATCTAATGGGCCACGTAACGTTCCAGAATGCAGCTGGTGTCAGTGTTAGCAGTTTTCTTGACCTGCTAGCTACCTATCTGACCTCTACCTATGTAGAATGGAACGGTGATGTTTATCAAAATAGTGGCGTTTCAATAGGATCTTCGATTGCACCGATTCTGAGCGATTTGTTGCTTGCGAAGTTCGACAGGAACTTGAAAGAGCGGCTGAGTTGTCAGGAAGTCGTGAGAATTTTCAGGTTCGTCGACGACTACCTGGTGGTTTTTAAGTGTGAATCTGCTAGAGTAATGGGGTTGTCATCTGATGTCATTGAAGCTTTTAGTGACTGCTTGAGTCCACTCGTACTGACCCATGAACTCCCAGTGAACAACTCGATTCGCTTCCTAGACATGAGACTTTTGTTCAGCGTGAATCACGCATGCTGGTTGTATGAGCCTCGCGCTATGAAACCGCTTTTGCCTTTTAAATCAGCGCATAGCAAATTGGTTAAGAGAGGCATAGTGAACTCCTGCTTCACTAATGCCCTGGACAGATCATGTTTCCATATGATGGAAACAAGCTTCCAAAATCAAGTTGAGCGTCTGAAAGAAGCTGGCTACCCGGATTCGCTTCTCATTTCTGTGGCAGAAACAATAAAAAAGAAGAAAAAGCCCAGAAGCAGAGAGAGCACTAATGACAGAGACAAAAGCAAACGCGACAAAGTCGCAGTAATCCCTTACAAGCACCAGCTATCTCACAAGATGAAAAAGCTCGGTCAGCGCATGGGCGTAAAGGTCGTTTTTTCGGCACCTTACAAGCTCTCTCAGCTAGCCAAAATGACATGTGTAAACAATAGGCCCAAACAATCTTGCACTGTCAGGCATAAAACTCAGTTTGTCAGATGTGTCACGAAGGTAGTTTATAGAATTCCGCTATCTTGTGGTGCGTGTTACATCGGGCAGACTGGGAGATGCCTAAATGAGCGCCTGCGCGAGCACGCACGCAATGTGCGCACTGGCAGTGAGGGTTTTTTTGGCTCAGCACGTCAGTAGGTGTGGCTGCATTGCGCAGTTCGAAAGCACGGTCGTAATGTACAGGCACAAAGACGATCATACCCGTATGATCGTCGAAGCGGAAAAAATGGCACGGGAAACAGAACACTGCGTCAGCAAACCGTCGTTAGCTCTTCTAGATAAAGAGCTACAGTATCTGGCAAGTGGCGCACATGGTCCATGAATCTGCTTTTGTCAAACGTTCACGTTTTGTTGATTGTTAAGTGCTAAGTCATCATTTTTTGTAGATTTTTGTGTTTTCTTTTTCTGTTTCAGACATATATATGTGGTTTGTGAAAAATAAACCTTCAGTTGATAGTCTGCGCTTGTCCTTGTATCTTCTTGTCGTCCGTGTTTACTACCGCGCAGTTACATACGTCGATCATGCATCACCAACTCGCCCAATCGTCCACCTTGATTAGTTAACAATGTATCGAAATGCGCATCGCATTTAGCTGAGTATGGATAGAAAGCCGCTATAACGTAGAGATATCAGACGTGTAACATTTGTATACAATGCAGAACCGCACAACGACACTGTTGTAGAAGTTCTACACTCTGAGGTGGCTTAGGCGCAACCGGTATACCTCTACGCCACTGAAGTACAAGAGCGGCTATATAGGAGGAATAAAAATAAGCGGAATGACAGGGTGGTTAGCCAGTTCTTCCGGGTATATAGGTTTACCATTATAGCCGGGAGGTGGTTGGAAAGCTGTAACAATCGTTTTCTTCTATTCCCGTATATGACAGCTTCGTTTTGAACGCTAGACAAACGGAACAGCAAAGTATTTATGTCACTTGAAATACCGGCAAATACACTTTCCTAGGGTTAAAGTGTTTCATGCGTTGCCAGTGAACAATGGCACTGCGACTTTCCCTCTGAAAAAAAAAAAATCGCAGCATATCCACGGAGTGCATGATGATGAGTGGGGTGAAACATCCGTCTTTCCGTCCATCCTTGCGTCCGTCTGTGTGATCGTCCGTCCGTCCATGCGTCCATCCGTGCTTTCCTTCGTCCATGCGTCCGTCCGTGCATCTGTCCACCAGTCACGTCACACCAGTGAACACTCCAAGTACCGCCACCTCGCATGTTTTCATCGTATATTCATCATATAGAAGTACCGACATCCAGCAGACTATTCCAAGGACTAAACGAGAGCTCGCACGACCGGACTACAGAG
Source organism: Rhipicephalus annulatus (assembly GCA_013436015.1). Classification (NCBI taxonomy): domain Eukaryota; kingdom Metazoa; phylum Arthropoda; class Arachnida; order Ixodida; family Ixodidae; genus Rhipicephalus; species Rhipicephalus annulatus. The sequence goes on from WOVY01004923.1 coordinate 66,068, forward strand.
GAGCGGCACGCGCGCCCTCTCTAGCGGCCTGCTATTTGTGTCTAGTTCCCACCTTTCACCGCCGCTACTTCATGGCACTGCGGCCCAACCTTCGCTAAACCTTGCTAAAACCAGGGAGGTTACGCTCAGCGAGTTTAACGTGGCAACTCTTTCAGATAGTGCTCAAAACGCGTACTTCTGATGCTAGTTTTTTTTTTAGTGAGCATCAAATTTTATTGGAGATGAAGTCATCGATACCCGTCTCTGTAGGTTATTTCATCAAAAACATCATCATCATCATCATCATCAGCCTGACTACGTCCACTGCAGGACAAAGGCCTCTCCCATGTTCCGCCAGTTAACCTGGTCCTGTGCTTGCTGCTGCCAATTTATACCCGCAAACTTCTTAATCTCATCTGCCCACCTAACCTTCTGTCTCCCCCTAACCCGCTTCCCTTCTCTGGGAATCCAGTCAGTTACCCTTAATGACCAGCGGTTATCCTGTCTACGCGCTACATGCCCTGCCCATGTCCATTTCTTCTTCTTGATTTCAGCTATGATATCCTTAACCCCCGTTTGTTCCCTAATCCACTCTGCTCTCCTCTTGTCTCTTAAGGTTACACCTACCATTTTTCACCTACCATTTTACACCTACCACCTACCATTGAGGTGCGGCGATGGCGTAGTGGTTAGAGCATCCGCCTCGCATGCAAGAGGTCCGTGGTTCGAATCCCGGTACCGCGCAGTTCCCAACCGGATTAAAAAAAATCCGCGTGTTGATGGAACTGCATTAAGAGGCCTGGGGTGCGGCCTCACCGGCTAACACCGCCGAGAACGCACTCCCTCACCAGAGAAGGATTGGCCACCCTGGTGCAGTATCTGGCCACTACCTCCCATATGCTTACGTCAAATAACATCAAAAACAACTATATTTCAATTATGAATAATGTTCGCGGGCTTCCTCCTCAATTTAAATGAGCTCCGCCGCGGTGGTCTAGTGGCTAAGGTAGTCGGCTGCTGACCCGCAGGGCGCGGGTTCGAATCCCGGCTGCGGCGGCTGCATTTCCGATGGAGGCGGAAATGTTGTAGGCCCGTGTGCTCAGATTTGGGTGCACGTTAAGGAACCCCAGGTGGTCGAAATTTCGGGAACCCTCCACTACGGCGTCTCTCATAATCACATGGTGGTTTTGGGACGTTAAACCCCACATATCAATCAATCAATTTAAAGGAGTGCGCGTGTACCACTTCTCTAGTCCGGCCGTAGAGGTGGCTTCCTACTACTGCGACGTACTACTACTACATACATGGCGGACGCAGGGCCAACGGCTTAAGGAGCTTCGCCCCTAAAAAGTACGTGTTATGTGCACACTGGCGGGAAGCATGCCGCGGCGGCGTCCCGCTTGGCAACAGCTCCGCTCGGCAGCCAGCGACACACTGTCCCCGCAGGTCGCGGGTTCGATTCCCGGCTGCGGCGGCTGCATTTCCGATGGAGGCGGAAATGTCGTAGGCCCGTGTACTCAGATTTGGGTGCACGTTAAAGAACCCCAGGTGGTCAAAATTTCCGGAGCCCTCCACTACGGCGTTTCTCATAATCAAATGGTGGTTTTGGGACGTTAAACCCCACAAATCAATCAAATCAAGTGCTAAAATTAAAAAAAAACAAAATTATCAAAATTAAAATATGCAATATATGCGTGTTGCGCCAACAGTCGTACCTGCAAAATGATTGGTGCGAATCAAACGCGACTGGGTATGTAGGTACTGAGGACACTATACCCTGTGCATCTAACTGCAACGATCACCACATCTCTAAGCAATGGCTAGTTATCGTAAAAAGACGGAAAAAGTTGATATGAATGTCGTTTTTCACACAATTGACCAGTGTACAAAAAGTTACGGCTCGTTTTCAGTAATTCTGCTTGAATTCACAGTTCTGCATACAAAGAAATAGTTAGAAAAGAGAGTTATTACTGTTCGCGTAAGAGAAAAATGCAAAAACTCAAGTTTCGAAAAAAAAATGGCTTTAAAGATTTGAATCGAATGTTCACATTATATAAAAACGGTCAACATCTTTGAAATTCATTAGGGTCATTGCTTCGGACATACATTGAAGAGTTACAATCTCCTTTTGAGTGAGCTGAAGCATATACTTTTTTCTAGCTCCCGTTGCGTCTTCAGCTCACGCTCATTAAAGTGCGTCAGAGGAAGTCCAGGCTTCACATAGTAATTTTATAACTTGCGTTGATGCTTCTTTTGTCCTATACTTCGCAATATGCGGAGTACTATAACTTTCTCTCCCCAAGGCTACAACTAAGTTTGAGAGGTGGAGTATATAGTGTACCAAAAAGCACATGCAGATAACAGAGCAAGAACGAGCGCAACATAAACAACAGAGTATATACCGTATAGTTTTAGATTACATTTTAAAATAAATCGACAACATTATGCCCCACCAGGTTTATAATTTACCTGTAGAGGCAACTTAGCATTACCGAATATGCCTAAGGCACATTTCGAACGGCTCCAGATAATTTCATCATTTTCTTCCTAAATATTCTTGAATAGTCAAGGATTGCGAAAATGCTAATTCCGATCAAAAGATTTTTTTTTAGAAAACTGGGTTTGAATATTAAAAAATCATTTTTTGCATTATTTGAAATCTGCAGCTTTTTCTGACCCAAAATGAGTCGTTTGTCTGCCTAGTACGATTTTTTTTCTCTAAAAATGACATACTTCAAAACTTGTGCGGTGGATTGTCATGCCCCCATGCTTACATAACAAGGGATTCGTTGCAGTTCAATCATCAGAGCCGTATGGAGAGGTTACTACAGTTTGCAAACTGAAGTGCATTTGGCACATTGAGAAAAGAATGCACCCATAACTGCGAAAACGAAAGGAAGCAAAGGCATGAAGTTTTCTGCTGGGAAATCCATATTTGGTCGGGGTGTCTTAATGGTGTCATCATTGGCAAGCACCAAAACTATTATCGTTGGGCCATTGAAATAAATAGAGCTAGCTTGGAGGACATGGAAAAAGCTCCCTGGTTACACATATTTTCACATGGCATCAAATGATACCAATCGATTCCGTGGCCTTTGCTGAAAGGACGCCGAAACTTGGTGTAAATTCAACAAAGCCAAGTTTAGTGGTGAACCATTCATTCATAAAAAAAACGCCTTCCATCATCTGTTATTGAGGCTGTCAAGTCAAATTGTCTAGAACTAGCTTATCCAGGAGTACACGCTAAATGGCTCCATGGGAAAACTGATAACCATAGTGAGTCGTTGGATTGTCGTGTGGAAGTGCGTTCTAAAAAAAAAGAAAAAAGAAAAACATTTTCTTCAGGCACCCAACACCGTAAATATACTCTCTTAACGATGAGTCCACTTAATCATGGCAATATAGTACGTGACAATGTGCTGGACTATTTTGGAATTTTGCCAGGCCACTGCACAGTGCAGGTCCTACGCACCCTTGAACTGCGTCGACAGTACTGAGCTGACATGGCCACATAGCAGGTGACAAAAGAGGCTCGCCAGGCAAGACGTTTCACACAAAAATAAATATATATATTGGTAATGGGTATCTGGCTGGGGCCTATTGAATGTGTCCGTCAATTTGCTGTTATCTCTTTGTGCTTTTGAACAGTAGAAAAGGGCTTGTCAGATCATCATCTTGTTTGTACCTCTCTGCCATTGGGTCGGTCTGTCAGTACTGATAAATGTTCATCACGCTCTTTCAAGGATTATTCACAAGCTAACGATGAATGTATAATTGAGCATTTTGAATCTTCCCTTGATGATTTTGATGGGGACGACGTATGCGCCCTTTGGAATAAATTTAAAGAAATGTGCCAACACTGCGTACAAAATTTTGTGCCAAACAAGCGCAAACGAGTCTATAAACACACGCCTTGGGTAACCCGGAAGATAATTCACCTTAAGCGAAGAATTAAACACTTAAAAAAAAGACATGTACAATCGCCCGTTGTAGAAGAGATAAAAAATACTTTGGCACGTGAGGTTCGTGGCTCCAAAGACTATTATTTTAAAACATTGTTGCCTAATTTTATTAAAAATGACCCCAGTAAATTTTGGAATTATATTTCTGAAAAAAAGAAGCCGGTGAAGGAAATTGTAGTGCGTGGTTCTGTTATTTCAGACCCGCAGGCAATTGCTCAGCATTTTAACCAGTACTTTCAAAGTGTATTCTCTGATTCTTGTGCATGTATGTTGGCGCATACCGCAGTGTATCGTCCTAGTGATGTTGGCTTTATTTCTTACTCTGGTGTGTTATCTATGCTTTTGAACCTTAATACAAAAAATCATGTGGTCCCGACAGCATTCCAAACATATTTCTTCGTCGCTATGCTGAGTCACTGGCTAAATTTCTTGTTGTTTTATTTCGTACTTCTTTAATGTATGGCGAGCTCCTTGAAGACTGGAAGATAGCTCTGGTTGTACCTATCTTTAAAAAGGGCGACCGCCTATGTTTTCAAAATTACCGTCCAATATCACTAACATCTTCTTGTTGTAAACTAATGGAACACATTGTCGCCACTCGCATTCTTGAATACTTAAACGACCATAATATTCTAACAGGTTTCCAGCACGGGTTCAGGAAAGGGTACTCCACCGTCACACAGTTAGTTACAGTATTTCATTCGTTTGCACACACCTTAGACAACACCGGTCAAATAGATGCAATATTTCTAGACTTCAGTAAAGCATTCGATAAGGTACCACATGACAAATTAATTCTTAAGATGCGAAATATTGGCCTCCCCGAAATTCTGGTCACATGGGTTGCAAATTACTTGACAAACCGCAAACAACTGGTCATAATAGATGGAATAGGGTCCGGCTATCTTGATGTCACTTCGGGAGTTCCTCAGGGAAGTGTGCTGGGTCCATTGCTTTTCATACTGTATATAAATGATATTGTTAATGTAATTACAACTGGTGTGCAAATTCGGTTGTTCGCGGATGATGCAGTCTTGTTTCGGGATGTTTCGTGCTGTGCTGATCAGTGTGAACTTAATACCAATCTTACTAATATACTTGAATGGTGCAAGAACTGGGGAATGGTGCTGAACGCCGACAAAACACTGTATCTTCGCATAACACGAAAGAAAGTTCCGTACGACTATCAATACACACTAGGAACATCGCCATTGAAACAAGTCACCAGTCATAAATACCTCGGTGTCACACTAACCAGCAATCTCTCGTGGAATTTACACATTGACAATATTTGCTCATCTGCCTTTCGTAAGCTATGCTTCTTATAACACAAACTCAGAAATTCCCCTTCTAACGTCAAGCTCCTCAGCTACTTTACTTTTATTAGACCTAAGCTCGAATATGCCTGTATAGTCTGGGACCCCTACACTCATCACAACATCCGTAAAATAGAAAGAATTCAGAGAAAAGCTCTAAGGTTTATTTACTCTAAATACTCACGTACTGATTCTCCCTCACAAATAATGCTTGCTAACAAAATCCCCAGCCTTGAATCCAGGAGAAAGTGCTTCCGTCTTGATTTCCTTTCTTCACTAAGTAAAGGTGCACTGTCCATTGACCCATCTCCGTTCTTGTCACCGTTACAAACAAGACCTACTAGGCACCATAACCCGAATGCTTTCGCCCCATATTTTGCTGCTACTGACACCTTCAAGTACTCTTTTTTTTCCGCGTACGATACAAGAGTGGAATGAATTACCCCCTGTATAAGTGCATTGTTTGCTTGTATTGTTTGTATTTTTGCATTTTATCTTCTTGTGCCCCCCTGCTTGAACCTAACCATGGTCTGCAGTATGTATTAAATAAATAAAATAAAATAATCCAGATTTTCAATATTAATTGCAATTATCCCAAAACATGCTTTTTTTAGGTTATGCTCATTTTTCTCAGCAACCACTGCATCTATAATCATAGTTTTCGGCCAGTATTTAGATAACATAGTAGGAAATATACTTAAGCAGAATCATAGCCGTGCGAGAAAGTGATTTTCTGCAACGCAACATCTAATGGCTATTATCGAGTGATAATTAGGTACCTAAAGTTAAAAAAGTTATGAAAATGAGCATTACAATTTACAGTGCTAAATCTCCTTGAGTAAAAAAAGGAATTGGTCACGATCACGATGGTAGTAAAATAATTACCGTAGCTCTTGTGGTTATAGAAGAAAAAAAGTACATAACCTTTGCTTAAAATACATGGCTGGTATAGCGCTTACCTTGTTCCCTTAACTCCTCACTTGCCACGTATGGCTCTCTGAAAATACACGTGGAAACACTTTGGTTCCATCGATTCCCCAAGGGAGTATATTAACCTGCTAAATGAGTTTGTTTGTATCTTTAAATAGTGTCATATACGGCGCTATGGTCGGCACTCTGAAATGCAAAGTTTCAAAGGACTATTTTCGGAGAGTCTAACCGCGCACCTGTTTCGGACCGTCCGTAACTGTGGACTGACATCGCAGTAAACATACAAAGACTTCTAACACGGAAACTAACAATTGATAATCTGCGTATATTGTCTAAAACTGAAATGTTAAGTCGGATGTGCTGATTGTGTTGTAAATGAATGTTTGGGTGATTTCTCTAATGGTTATTCAGTTTTTATTCTTTCATGCATTGCTTTGTTATGAATATTTTTGTATGTATTTTAGAGTTGTGATTTTATTATTTGCTGTCATGAACACATGCGTGTTTCTTTTTGTATTGTCGCTTTCCGCTGCCTGTAATTTTTGTAACTTTTTGTAAATTAGTAGTTTAGATTTTTTTTCTGGGTCAAGGGGCCAGTCAAGCTGTGAAATACAGCTTTTTTCCCTTCGCACCAAACCACGTATACAGCGTATTTTTGTGTACTTGTCACGTGGTTGAATAAACTCAAACTCAAACACCTTTCCTCCGTCGAAACACGCGCTTTCGATGAAACTCAAAGTGTGTTTCTTAGTCCAGCGGTGCTGAAGGGGTCGTGCCGTATTTCTATCACGCAGGCTTCATACCGGTCTTCGTCTTTGTAGCCATACCAGCGGTATCGGCGATCGTGTCCATCGTTCTCATCCTCGCCAACACCGTCCTGCGAAGGGTGAGCACACGCTTCGGCGTCAGGCTGGTTTATTCACCAGCCAACCAATTTTACAACGAAAACTGTTATGAGGGTCGCGTGTGCCACCGGTGTTCGTAACCATAGTATCGCAGAAAATAAGAAAACAAACAGTAAATAAAAACAACAAGGACACAATGGAATTCGAACCCGGGTTCAAACCCGCGTGCCAGCCCAGTATTCTACCGCAGAGCCACGCCGCGGTGCTTGAAACCCCGTCGCAAACTTACCTTAGGCAGGCTTGATGTTTGGTTTGGTTTGGTTTGTTTTGATTTATTCAAGGCTGTCACAGAACGAGCGCTAAAAAAAAAGAGCGCGCCGCCAAATCCTTGCGACAACGGGCGGCAGAAACGCCGCGAGGTAAAAAAGAAAAAAAGAGAAAGCAAACATCCAAGGCTCCCGGGCGCGCGCTCTCCCCGCAGAAGCACGGCTTCGCAGACGAACCTCCTCACCCCACAGCGGTGGCCGGGCAAGCGCTAGAAATTTCCAGAACGAACGGGGCGGGGTCAGACCGAGTGAATCATGCGGCCGGAGAGGGCATTCCAACCGTCTCGCCCTCTTCCCAGCTTTCGCTGCGTATACCATCGCGCCGACGAAAGGACGAGAAATTTCTGGAAGGTGGCGCGGAAGGTATTTAATCGAGCAGCCGAGACGAGAAAGCAGGAGGTGACGGAAGTTAACGCCGGAGCGCGTAGGAATTCCGCCGTGGAGTCGGCGAAGGTTCTGCCCGTAGTGACAGAACAGGAGAAGCCGGAAAGTTAGCGCCGGAGCGCGTAGGGATTCCGCCGTGGAGTCGGCGAAGGTGCTGTCCGTAGTGACAGAGCAGGAGATGAAGAGGAGTTCCACCTGTGGGTGAAGGCTCGAGCTTCAGGCAAGAGCGTGTGTTTACCGCTATCGAGCGAAGACGCGGGCAACAGCTGCGTGTGTGAAGCCGGCGGATTTCCGGCGAAGAAGTTTGAAGCTTGGAGAGTGGCCATTTGAGGACGCGAGGTTTCCTGGAAGAGAAACTTCAGAGGGCTGCGGAACGACAACAACGCTGGACTTTGAGTGAGTGATTCTCGGAAGAGTATCATCTAGACTTTGGTTCCAAGAACTTTGGACTGAATAGGTTTTCTATCTCTTTAGTCTTTAAGTGTCTTGGTTGTTCAATGCATGCGACTGCATTGTAGTGCGTATTGTTGTCCGTGTCCGTTGTATTAAGTGTGGCTGATTGTATCGTGTAATACTTGGATTGATTGGTTTGATTGGTGACATATTGTATGCAACTATTGTGGAGTGTGCATTCTTATGTATTGTTTTCGATCTGCCATTATTGAGAATATAATTGTTTGTTTATCAACTCTCGGCTCTGACTTGTTCTTTGGGCCACGACCGGCGTCTGCTGGCGCACCAAAAAGGACCACTTCAAAATTGTCCACGCTTTCGTGGTGCGGTTCGGGGGGGCCGATACTTCGGCTCTTGGAATTAGCCCGGCGATTGCCTCCCTAATAAACGGGACAGGTGTGACAATTAATCTGGCGTCCGCGACATAGGACCTTTTGGTGCACAGTGTGTCCAAAGTAGTGAGAAAGAGCCTCGAGTTGTTGATAGTGCTATCGGAACGATTTTGTGTGTTGTTCAGTGTTCTCGTTAACGAGTGCAGGGGAGTGTTCCGATAGACTGATTTAGGCAGATACTTTTTGCACGCGGCAAGGTTTTATTTGAGAGTTGCGAGACATCATGGATCTCGAAAAGTTAGTTGCTCTTGGTGAAAAGATGGGTCTTTCTGGCGCCGAACTACGGAAGTGGGTCACCCAGAAGGAAAAAGAAGAAAAAGAGAGAGCCAAAGAAGAAAAAGCAGCCGAGCTGGAAAAAGAGAGGTTGGCGGTCGAAAGAGCCAAAGCGGAAAAAGAAGCTGAGGTGGAGAGAGAGAGGTTGGCGGCAGAGAGGGCCAAGGAAGAAAAGGCAGCTGAGTTGGAGAGAGAAAGGCTGGCCGCCGAAAGGGCGAGAGAAGAAAGAGAGGCAAAAGAGCGACAACTGAAGGAAGAAAGAGAGCAGCAATTGAAGTTGGAGCTGGAGAGAGAGAGGTTGGCAGCTGAGAGAGCGAAGGAAAAAAGAGAGCAACAATTGAAGTTGGAGTTGGAGAGAGAAAAGCTGGCAGCTGAAAGGGCGAAAGAAGAAAGAGAGGAAAGGGAACGGCAGCGTCAGCACGAGATGGAACTCGAGCGGCTCCGTTTGCAACAGCGAAGCGAAACTCCCGTCCAAGCTAGAGTTGAAAGCAGCGAACGGGAAGATCACGGCTTCCGCTTGAACCCAAGCAAGTTGCTTGTAGCGTTTGATGAAAGGAAGGACGACCTAGACGCGTACCTCCACAGATTTGAGACGATTGCGAGGAGCCAGAATTGGCCGGAACAGCAATGGGCAACTGCTTTGAGTACTTGCTTGAGTGGTGAAGCGCTCAGTGTGTACGGTAGGCTGACGCCGACCGATGCAGCCAACTATGTAAAGGTGAAAGCTGCTTTGCTGAAGCGATTTAGATTTACCGTGGAAGGTTTCCGGGACAGATTTCGGACAGGAAAGCCAGCTGATGGTGAGACGGCTACGCAGTATGCCGCCCGACTTTGCCATTATTTCGACAGATGGATTGAACTTTCAGGGACAGCACAGGAGTACGATGATCTTAAGAGCTCCTAATTAGAGAACAATTTCTTACTAGTTGCCACCCAAGCCTGTCGCTGTACTTGAAAGAGAGGAGAGCTAACTCACTTGAAGACATGCTTGAATTAGCTGATCGATTCTTGGAAGCGCAAGGTGGCACTAATTTGGCCAAGGTAAGGAAGGAGTGTCCCGATGATTCGAAGAAATTGGCTCCCGAAGAAAAGAAGCGTGCACCAGAGAGCATTCAGCGATGTTTTCTGTGTAACCGAGCGGGTCATCGCGCGAAAAACTGTCGAACGATCTTTACGAGCCCTACGGTAGTAAAATGTTTTAGGTGTGGTCAGACTGGGCACAAAGCAGATGCATGTCGAAACGGAGCGAGTCAAACTCACCAGGTATCCTGTGTGCAAGCAGCACCGAAATCCGATAATAATGCCGTCACCGACGGATTCGTAGAGTTGAAGAATAGGGAGAAAATTCCTATTGTGGGTGCTGTAATGTCAGAACAGCCAACCGGTGTTACGAAAGGAATGCCAGCGCTGCCTGGAAAAGTGGCGGACAAAAAGATTACGGTGTTAAGAGATACCGGCAGCTCCACTGTTATCGTGAGGAGAAATTTGGTACGGGAAAGTGAGTTGACAGGCAGAACGAAACCGGTTTGCCTAATTGACCGTACGGTTCGGATGCTTCCCGAAGCAGAAATTGAGGTTGAAACCCCGTACTTCAGCGGGAAGGTTACTGCTCTATGCATGACGACTCCCCTGTACGACCTTGTCATCGGAAACATCGCCGGGGCGCGAGGGCCGAATGATCCAGAATGTTTGGGAGAAGACCCGAAGATAGAGCCCTCGCCAACACAGCGGCCGCGAGATACAAGGGAGGAGCATCCCGTGACGGATCTCACTAGAGCCCAAGGTGAAGCTGCGGCGCAAGAGACAGCGAAGGAGAAGACGATCGTGTCGAATAAGTTCACGGGCCGAACAACCGGACGTACGTCGGCACGACCTCAACCGACTGACAGTGTAACGGAGACGGAGTTGGCCAGCCGGGCAAAATGTAGAGGCATTATCAAGCGGGCAAATAAACAGACAGGACCCGTCGAGTGTAATGACGCGTTAACGGTGTCGGAAGTGACAACGATGGCTGAGACGCCGGCTCAGATATCGTCGTTGGAAAGGGCTCGCCGAAAGGGAACGTGGAAAAACAAGAAGAAATCGAGCGAGCACCGCAAGAAAGGACGCAAGCGCAGCTCGAAACACACAGGATAGGTGCTGAGGTGGAATCGGAATCTGTTTGGCAGGGCTGAGTGACATATGTTGTGTTAATATTCTTGTTGTCCTGTGTCTCAAGTGTATGTCGAGCGAGTCAGTGTTCTGTGCGATGATGTGATGTATAGTGTTGTATAATTGTTGTAATGAGAGAACTTTGTACATTTGTATTACTGGGAATGTGTGGTGGAGTGTTGTACTCATGTGCCTGTGGTTATATTTCATGTGTTGTGGAATTGAACTACAATGTAAGATTGCATTGAGTGATATATTGTGAATGTGACGTGTCACGAGCGACGGATCGTGTTACAGTCTGTGAGAGTGTGTGGTGACTTTTCGCGCTCGTTTGTGTGGTTTTGAATATTATGAGATAATATTCTTAAAGTGGGGGGCAGTGTCACAGAACGAGCGCTAAAAAAAAGAGCGCGCCGCCAAATCCTTGCGACAACGGGCGGCAGAAACGCCGCGAGGTAAAAAAGAAAAAAAGAGAAAGCAAACATCCAAGGCTCCCGGGCGCGCGCTCTCCCTGCAGAAGCACGGCTTCGCAGACGAACCTCCTCACCCCACAGCGGCGGCCGGGCAAGCGCTAGAAATTTCCAGAACGAACGGGGCGGGGTCAGACCGAGTGAATCATGCGGCTGGAGAGGGCATTCCAACCGTCTCGCCCTCTTCCCAGCTTTCGCTGCGTATCGCGCCGACGAAAGGACGAGAAATTTCTGGAAGGTGGCGCGGAAGGTATTTAATCGAGCAGCCGAGACGAGAAAGCAGGAGGTGACGGAAGTTAACGCCGGAGCGCGTAGGAATTCCGCCGTGGAGTCGGCGAAGGTTCTGCCCGTAGTGACAGAACAGGAGAAGACGGAAAGTTAGCGCCGGAGCGCGTAGGGATTCCGCCGTGGAGTCGGCGAAGGTGCTGTCCGTAGTGACAGAGCAGGAGATGAAGAGGAGTTCCACCTGTGGGTGAAGGCTCGAGCTTCAGGCAAGAGCGTGTGTTTACCGCTATCGAGCGAAGACGCGGGCAACAGCTGCGTGTGTGAAGCCGGCGGATTTCCGGCGAAGAAGTTTGAAGCTTGGAGAGTGGCCATTTGAGGACGCGAGGTTTCCTGGAAGAGAAACTTCAGAGGGCTGCGGAACGACAACAACGCTGGACTTTGAGTGAGTGATTCTCGGAAGAGTATCATCTAGACTTTGGTTCCAAGAACTTTGGACTGAATAGGTTTTCTATCTCTTTAGTCTTTAAGTGTCTTGGTTGTTCAATGCATGCGACTGCATTGTAGTGCGTATTGTTGTCCGTGTCCGTTGTATTAAGTGTGGCTGATTGTATTGTGTAATACGTGGATTGATTGGTTTGATTGGTGACATATTGTATGCAACTATTGTGGAGTGTGCATTCTTATGTATTGTTTTCGATCTGCCATTATTGAGAATATAATTGTTTGTTTATCAACTCTCGGCTCTGACTTGTTCTTTGGGCCACGACCGGCGTCTGCTGGCGCACCAAAAAGGACCACTTCAAAATTGTCCACGCTTTCGTGGTGCGGTTCGGGGGGGGCCGATACTTCGGCTCTTGGAATTAGCCCGGCGATTGCCTCCCTAATAAACGGGACAGGTGTGACAATTAATCTGGCGTCCGCGACATAGGACCTTTTGGTGCACAGTGTGTCCAAAGTAGTGAGAAAGAGCCTCGAGTTGTTGATAGTGCTATCGGAACGATTTGTGTGTTGTTCAGTGTTCTCGTTAACGAGTGCAGGGGAGTGTTCCGATAGACTGATTTAGGCAGATACTTTTTGCACGCGGCAAGGTTTTATTTGAGAGTTGCGAGACATCATGGATCTCGAAAAGTTAGTTGCTCTTGGTGAAAAGATGGGTCTTTCTGGCGCCGAACTACGGAAGTGGGTCACCCAGAAGGAAAAAGAAGAAAAAGAGAGAGCCAAAGAAGAAAAAGCAGCCGAGCTGGAAAAAGAGAGGTTGGCGGTCGAAAGAGCCAAAGCGGAAAAAGAAGCTGAGGTGGAGAGAGAGAGGTTGGCGGCAGAGAGGGCCAAGGAAGAAAAGGCAGCTGAGTTGGAGAGAGAAAGGCTGGCCGCCGAAAGGGCGAGAGAAGAAAGAGAGGCAAAAGAGCGACAACTGAAGGAAGAAAGAGAGCAGCAATTGAAGTTGGAGCTGGAGAGAGAGAGGTTGGCAGCTGAGAGAGCGAAGGAAGAAAGAGAGCAACAATTGAAGTTGGAGTTGGAGAGAGAAAAGCTGGCAGCTGAAAGGGCGAAAGAAGAAAGAGAGGAAAGGGAACGGCAGCGTCAGCACGAGATGGAACTCGAGCGGCTCCGTTTGCAACAGCGAAGCGAAACTCCCGTCCAAGCTAGAGTTGAAAGCAGCGAACGGGAAGATCACGGCTTCCGCTTGAACCCAAGCAAGTTGCTTGTAGCGTTTGATGAAAGGAAGGACGACCTAGACGCGTACCTCCACAGATTTGAGACGATTGCGAGGAGCCAGAATTGGCCGGAACAGCAATGGGCAACTGCTTTGAGTACTTGCTTGAGTGGTGAAGCGCTCAGTGTGTACGGTAGGCTGACGCCGACCGATGCAGCCAACTATGTAAAGGTGAAAGCTGCTTTGCTGAAGCGATTTAGATTTACCGTGGAAGGTTTCCGGGACAGATTTCGGACAGGAAAGCCAGCTGATGGTGAGACGGCTACGCAGTATGCCGCCCGACTTTGCCATTATTTCGACAGATGGATTGAACTTTCAGGGACAGCACAGGAGTACGATGATCTTAGAGAGCTCCTAATTAGAGAACAATTTCTTACTAGTTGCCACCCAAGCCTGTCGCTGTACTTGAAAGAGAGGAGAGCTAACTCACTTGAAGACATGCTTGAATTAGCTGATCAATTCTTGGAAGCGCAAGGTGGCACTAATTTGGCCAAGGTAAGGAAGGAGTGTCCCGATGATTCGAAGAAATTGGCTCCCGAAGAAAAGAAGCGTGCACCAGAGAGCATTCAGCGATGTTTTCTGTGTAACCGAGCGGGTCATCGCGCGAAAAACTGTCGAACGATCTTTACGAGCCCTACGGTAGTAAAATGTTTTAGGTGTGGTCAGACTGGGCACAAAGCAGATGCATGTCGAAACGGAGCGAGTCAAACTCACCAGGTATCCTGTGTGCAAGCAGCACCGAAATCCGATAATAATGCCGTCACCGACGGATTCGTAGAGTTGAAGAATGGGGAGAAAATTCCTATTGTGGGTGCTGTAATGTCAGAACAGCCAACCGGTGTTACGAAAGGAATGCCAGCGCTGCCTGGAAAAGTGGCGGACAAAAAGATTACGGTGTTAAGAGATACCGGCAGCTCCACTGTTATCGTGAGGAGAAATTTGGTACGGGAAAGTGAGTTGACAGGCAGAACGAAACCGGTTTGCCTAATTGACCGTACGGTTCGGATGCTTCCCGAAGCAGAAATTGAGGTTGAAACCCCGTACTTCAGCGGGAAGGTTACTGCTCTATGCATGACGACTCCCCTGTACGACCTTGTCATCGGAAACATCGCCGGGGCGCGAGGGCCGAATGATCCAGAATGTTTGGGAGAAGACCCGAAGATAGAGCCCTCGCCAACACAGCGGCCGCGAGATACAAGGGAGGAGCATCCCGTGACGGATCTCACTAGAGCCCAAGGTGAAGCTGCGGCGCAAGAGACAGCGAAGGCGAAGACGATCGTGTCGAATAAGTTCACGGGCCGAACAACCGGACGTACGTCGGCACGACCTCAACCGACTGACAGTGTAACGGAGACGGAGTTGGCCAGCCGGGCAAAATGTAGAGGCATTATCAAGCGGGCAAATAAACAGACAGGACCCGTCGAGTGTAATGACGCGTTAACGGTGTCGGAAGTGACAACGATGGCTGAGACGCCGGCTCAGATATCGTCGTTGGAAAGGGCTCGCCGAAAGGGAACGTGGAAAAACAAGAAGAAATCGAGCGAGCACCGCAAGAAAGGACGCAAGCGCAGCTCGAAACACACAGGATAGGTGCTGAGGTGGAATCGGAATCTGTTTGGCAGGGCTGAGTGACATATGTTGTGTTAATATTCTTGTTGTCCTGTGTCTCAAGTGTATGTCGAGCGAGTCAGTGTTCTGTGCGATGATGTGATGTATAGTGTTGTATAATTGTTGTAATGAGAGAACTTTGTACATTTGTATTACTGGGAATGTGTGGTGGAGTGTTGTACTCATGTGCCTGTGGTTATATTTCATGTGTTGTGGAATTGAACTACAATGTAAGATTGCATTGAGTGATATATTGTGAATGTGACGTGTCACGAGCGACGGATCGTGTTACAGTCTGTGAGAGTGTGTGGTGACTTTTCGCGCTCGTTTGTGTGGTTTTGAATATTATGAGATAATATTCTTAAAGTGGGGGGCAGTGTCACAGAACGAGCGCTAAAAAAAGAGCGCGCCGCCAAATCCTTGCGACAACGGGCGGCAGAAACGCCGCGAGGTAAAAAAGAAAAAAAAGAGAAAGCAAACATCCAAGGCTCCCGGGCGCGCGCTCTCCCCGCAGAAGCACGGCTTCGCAGACGAACCTCCTCACCCCACAGCGGCGGCCGGGCAAGCGCTAGAAATTTCCAGAACGAACGGGGCGGGGTCAGACCGAGTGAATCATGCGGCCGGAGAGGGCATTCCAACCGTCTCGCCCTCTTCCCAGCTTTCGCTGCGTATCGCGCCGACGAAAGGACGAGAAATTTCTGGAAGGTGGCGCGGAAGGTATTTAATCGAGCAGCCGAGACGAGAAAGCAGGAGGTGACGGAAGTTAACGCCGGAGCGCGTAGGAATTCCGCCGTGGAGTCGGCGAAGGTTCTGCCCGTAGTGACAGAACAGGAGAAGACGGAAAGTTAGCGCCCGAGCGCGTAGGGATTCCGCCGTGGAGTCGGCGAAGGTGCTGTCCGTAGTGACAGAGCAGGAGATGAAGAGGAGTTCCACCTGTGGGTGAAGGCTCGAGCTTCAGGCAAGAGCGTGTGTTTACCGCTATCGAGCGAAGACGCGGGCAACAGCTGCGTGTGTGAAGCCGGCGGATTTCCGGCGAAGAAGTTTGAAGCTTGGAGAGTGGCCATTTGAGGACGCGAGGTTTCCTGGAAGAGAAACTTCAGAGGGCTGCGGAACGACAACAACGCTGGACTTTGAGTGAGTGATTCTCGGAAGAGTATCATCTAGACTTTGGTTCCAAGAACTTTGGACTGAATAGGTTTTCTATCTCTTTAGTCTTTAAGTGTCTTGGTTGTTCAATGCATGCGACTGCATTGTAGTGCGTATTGTTGTCCGTGTCCGTTGTATTAAGTGTGGCTGATTGTATTGTGTAATACGTGGATTGATTGGTTTGATTGGTGACATATTGTATGCAACTATTGTGGAGTGTGCATTCTTATGTATTGTTTTCGATCTGCCATTATTGAGATTATAATTTGTTTGTTTATCAACTCTCGGCTCTGACTTGTTCTTTGGGCCACGACCGGCGTCTGCTGGCGCACCAAAAAGGACCACTTCAAAATTGTCCACGCTTTCGTGGTGCGGTTCGGGGGGGGCCGATACTTCGGCTCTTGGAATTAGCCCGGCGATTGCCTCCCTAATGAACGGGACAGGTGTGACAAAGGCAAAATTGAACAAGATCGCCTTGGGGGACACGACTAAAGGCTAAGTAAATGCCTGACGTGGTCGTGCCACCCTGGCAGCAAAGCAGAAACATACCGCAAGTACAGTACGCAGAAAATTACAACATCACGTGTTATCTTACGCGGCTACCATAGTCGAACAAGAACTGCCAGAAACATGAATAAAATAATAGAAATTTAAACATCCCTTATTCGAGTGGTGGCAAATACAAATGCATGTTTTCTATCAAATAAATTAACAAGATACATCTTGACTAGGAAATCGAGTTGCTCTACAAGACAAATTAGAGTATAAGAAACAACAGGCAAAGGGACAATAATGAACAAGGTGCAACGTCGGGAAAGGAATCGCTTTTGTATATGAGTAGTGAAGCGTTTTATGACAGTAAAAGAACAATGCTAATTGCGAGTGGTTCATTCAATGTTCCAACCCGCTACAAAAGCTTCCGGCATAATTATCCATCATCGCATCGTCGTCAGCCACTGCATGAAACATTCGTACGAAATGCCTTGCAAACGAGTAGCGGGTACCACGCTCCTCCGAAGAATGGCATACAGTGAATGCCACCCAATTCACAAAAATTAAGGTTTATGGCATAGTGGGTACAATGTATGTGTGCTTGTAGCAGTTACCCAAAGAGTACGTGTTTAGAAAAGGCTCTCAAAGGCTGCTCTTCCAGCTCTCGCTGTGACTGCGTTTCCGCGCAGGCCTGCCGATTTTTTTTTTATGTTGCGCCGACAGATTGTAGCAATTAAACAGTCGCCCCGCCACGGTGGTTTAATGGCTAAGGTACTCGGCTGCTGACCCGCAGGTTGCGGGTTCGGATCCCGGCTGCGGCGGCTGCATTTCCGATGGAGGCGGAAATGTTGTAAGCCCGTGTACTCAGATTTGGGTGCACGTTAAAGAACCCCAGGTGGTCCAAATTTCCGGAGCCCTCTACTACGGCGTCTCTCATAATCATATGGTGGTTTTAGGACGTTAAACCCCACATATGAATGATTAATTAAACAGCCAGCGCACTTTATTGAACAGATTCCATTAGTATGTACGCGCTTTCCAATGTTCTTGCAAAATAGTAAAGTACATACAAGAGCAATGTTTTTTTTTGCAGGAGCTGCCCTCACCCCGCTTGAACAGAGCACCCGAGCCGCAACAGCCGCCAAGAAACCCCACGTACCACAGGCCACCACAGCTTCCGCCCATTGTGCTAAGAAGGCATTCCCGCGGAGACTTTTAATGACGCCTTGGCGCTTAAATGCATCTCAACCAGCTGTAATAAAAAGAAAAACGTCAGCAGAAATATATTCGATGTGATAAAGTTATAAACGAACCCCAATCACCGTAAACTGCTTTCCTGAAGATCGGCATTGGCGCATGATCATAGATGCCCTGAAACACCCATAGCAATAGAATGAGCTCGTTATTATAGTGTGCTGTTGTGCGGATCTATTGCCCGTGCAAATGCTGCTTGAATCTATCAAGTCGAAAATGCGTTGGAGGTTCCTTGTACAACGGATGCGGCTCTCTGTCGTGTTCGTTAGCGCGAAATCCGCATATGTGACCTGCGACCATGATACGAAAGCCCCGCCCCAAACAGTTTTTTTTTTAGATGTGAAACAGCCTTTTGACTAGCCTGCGTAACGCTGTTCCTCCGTACGAACGTGTTGCGTGACGCACGCCGTAGCTATTGGAGCGGTGCTGAGTAGGTCACAACGGTGCTGCGCGTTTACGTCACGCTCGCCTCGCAGTGCGCGCTGACAGCACTCTCTCTCTCTCGCTTGTCGCGCGTTCGCCGCAGCTGCCTCCTCGTCCGTTCACCTGCAACACCTGCCACGACCGCCGCTCCTAACACCGCGTGCTCGTCGGTTCACGCCCCATAAACCTGACGCGCGCCTAATGTACGCGTTGAAACATGTCTGTACGTGTCACCTACAAGGCATATACGTCCGCCATCGCTTCAAGCGAATCTTCCAGCGCTTATCGCAGCACCCGCGTTAGCGCCGTTCAATCCGTGACGCCACCCATGTGTCACGCTGCTGCTTTGCATCGCATCGTGGTTCCCTTCAGGGATATGGTAAAGCTTTTGCGGGGAGGGGGGGTGATAGCTTAGTAGATTTACCTGTATACAAGCCAGATCTAAAGCCAGGTGATAGGCAAAAGGGTGGTGTGTGTGGGGGTGAGAACGTTTGCACAGATATAGGCGTGAGTTCTATAGTGGCTTCCCTGTACTGCAATGGTGCAAGTCCGCGCCTTGTCGACAATTTACTAACAGCGCACTGTGAAGTAAAATAAAAGAATGACTAAGAAAAAAGAAAACGCGCTTTTTCAGGAGAGGTCAGCTTCAGAGGCCAGTGTCAAGTGCCCATTCATGCAGTTACGGACATGGACCGCGCTTGTCAGTGTCCACTCTATCTTGGTTCGTTGCGGTTTTTTTTTTTAGGGGCGAAGCTCCTTATAGCAGCACCCGTTCGTCCTTCGTAGTCTGTAACAAGTATAACGTTTTCACCTCCAAGGTGGTGACGGTGAGAGACTTCTTCTGTGCGTTGTTGAACAATAAAAAATAGTGCTCAATGTACATCTCCAAGGCTGCTAATGGGGAATGAGAGACAGGAGCATTCGGCTTTCAGTTAACGCGCAGGCTGCGATCACCATTAGCAGCCATTGGCATGTACATTGAGCACTATCTGACAAGAAAGGGTTGCTGCGTTATACTCGCTGGGTGTAACCTCCTTAGCTTTAGAAAGTTTTAGCGAGCGTTGAGCCGCATTGCCATGAATACAATGAACTTGTATATACCGTGAATGAACTCGAGGTGGTTAAAATGGGAAGTAGATACGAAGCGCAAGACGTAAGAAAGTAAAAGCCGAATTCTCCGCCTCTCATTTCCCATTAGCAGCCATTGGCATGTACATTGAGCACTATCTGACTGAAAAAGTTTGCTACGTCATACTCGCTGGGCGTAACCTCCTTGGTTTTCGAAAGGTTTAGCGAGCGTTCGGCCGCAGTGCCATGAATACAGTGAACTAGTATATACCATGAACTTGAGGTGGTTAAAGGTGGGAAGTGGACCCAAAGCGCAAGCCGTAAGAAAGTGCGTGTGCCACCTCTCGTTTAGTCCTTGGAATGTCCGCTGGATGGCGGTGCTTCTATATGGGGAATATGTGATGAAAAGGTGCGAGATGGTGGTACTTATAGTGTTGAATAGATGGACGAACGGACACACAGACAGATGCATGGATGGACGCATGAACGGACGCAGGGGCGGCTGCATGGACGAACGCAGGGACGGACGCACGAACAGACGCGCGCACGGACGGAACGGTCATGGACGCATGGACGGTCACACTGACGGACACATGGACGGACGGAAGCAAGAACGAATGGACGGACGAATTCTTCGCCCCACTCTCCATCATTCACTCCGTGGATATGCTGCCATTTTTTTTTTGCGCTGTTGAAATTTTCTTGGCAATGAACTCGCCCAAACACTTACGTTGATCAGTGAAGAGTAGCAGGCTAGAGCAAGCTATCGCTCAGGTCGACCTCTAAACCTTTCTGTAAATAAAGTTTCTCTCTCTGATCAGCAACGAGCAGTGCGGATGGGCGCTATTAAATATAGCGCAGCGCACGATGCACGTCATGGCAACAGGTACATCGGCCATAGAAAAAGTATATTACAAAAGGGAAACCTAGAATACGCTAATATATACACAATCTAGACACAGTAAAGATAGATGGTTGTTCCTCAGAGTCCTTGCGCAAACCACCACGGGCGATCGGCCGTGGCGAGAGAGAAAAGCAAGTTGTTTTCTTTTTTTTCTCTACAGCCACCACACGTTGCAGAGACTTTACATACAACCCTATAATGACCACACTTTATTGACTTAATTTCCGGAAAGGTGGGTTTTCATATATACAATTTGTGATGGAAAACGATAAGAAAATCAGCAGCGATTTAAGAATTGATGTCATGTGTCCTCGAAATGCGCCGATTCTGCATTTCTCCTGCTTTTTCATTGGAAACCTATCAGCTCTGACCTTCCGAAATACTTAAAAAAGTGCCGCCATATCCACGAAGTGAATGATGATGAGTGGGCGAAGCTCTGGAGGAAAACCTGGTAAACCATGAATCTTCCGTACATTTTGCCTACTCGATTTTATTACAATGCTCCCCCAAGCGTACGTCGCCGCACTAAATCGAACGATTGCCTTCCACCAATAACACGTGCCATATGTGACATCATTCCTATTTTATAACATCTCGCATCTTTCATCATCAACTACAAGTACCGCCGTCTAGTTTATAACATCTTGCATCTTTTCATCAGCAGCTACAAGTCCCGCCATCTAGTGAGCACTGAAAGAACTAAACGAGAGGTGGCTACATGCAGGAGACGGTGCCGCCATCTAGTGAACACTGCAAGAACTAAACGAGAGGAGGCGACATACAGGAGACGGTACCGCCATCTAGTGGACACTGCAAGAACTAAACGAGAGGTGGCTACATACAGGGGACGCACAGCCCACGCCTTAAGGAGCTTCGCCCCTAAAAATCTACGCATCTCCACGAAGTATATTATGACGATCGAGTGGGCGAAACTCCGAGTTTCTTGTGAGTAAGCAACCATACGTTGCCCGAGCGTTGCCCCATGTTATACAAGCTGAGTGACCAAGTGACACAAGGAGTCGACGACAAAGCTCGGTGTTGGTGCTAAGGTCCTGTTGCGAACGACGGGCCGATCCCGCCGAAGCCACCACTGTTGCGAAGCCACCTCCGAAATCCCACCGCTGACCTCCACTGTTGAGAAAGACGGCGACGCCAACCTGGTCCCACAGGCGCCACTGCTTTCAACTCCGCCGGGAAGGTCACCAGCCGTTTGGTAGCGTATGTTTCTCAGCTCGCGACTGCTTCTGCGCAGAGCTGATAAGACGAGCGGACGAGACGACCGTGAGTTAAACAAGGTTTATGTACAGCATATATACAGAGGCGTTACAATTTCGGCACTGGGGCCGACAGAGACTCGAAGAGCCGAGCTCTCCTCTCTAACACATAGGTCAGCTTTTCGCCTAAAACCGCCGACTCACACACATGCCGGCTCTCCGACACGGGGACTCCTCTCCATAGGACCTCCGATCGCGACGCGCCGCAGGGCTTCTTTTATTTACACCGGGTCCAACCAAAATGTCCAATCAGAAGCGCCGCTGGTCGTCAGGGCAGATTCCTCCAATGGGGTTGCCGCGCCATGCGTCAGACCACCAGACACGAGGACGCCGGCTCGCTGTCACGTGCGCCGGTGACTCAATGCACGTGGCCCAGAGAGACGCCGCGCGTGTTCACGCCGTTGAGATGTTCGCGTCCGGGCGGACTGCGGGCTGCGGGCTGGCCATGACCCAGATTGCCTTTTTCAGAGGCACGGACGTTTGACGAGGACTCGCTGGCATAACAGTCCATAATGTGCACGTTGAAGTCGTCGGATACTATAAAGGGTTTGTGCTTGGAGGTACTTTACATTGTTCTGTCATAATTATGATTGATGTTCACTTATTATAAATCCTTTTTTTACTCACATACACACACGTTTCGATTATAGCAACGGTTTTCTGACAGCGGACTGTGAGAGTCGACGAGAAAGCTAGGTTTTCAGGTGCATAACGTGTACGTTGAAGTCGTCGACTAGTATAAAGGGTTTGTGTTTTTAT
Organism: Rhipicephalus annulatus; assembly: GCA_013436015.1. Taxonomy (NCBI): domain Eukaryota; kingdom Metazoa; phylum Arthropoda; class Arachnida; order Ixodida; family Ixodidae; genus Rhipicephalus; species Rhipicephalus annulatus. The sequence goes on from WOVY01004923.1 coordinate 88,413, forward strand.
GTGTATTGGATTGTTCTGTCACAATTATGATTGGTATTAGCCTACTGCTAAACCGTTTTGTTTGTCTCTGTGTGTATGTCACGTGCAGGTACCTCCCCGTGACGCCGTGCAGGGATGTAGGCAGAAATTTCTTTTGTGGGTGGAGGTGTCACCTTCTCAATCTAGCTGAAGGCAGGCAGGAAAACCGACATGTTTTCTGGCCCCCGCGATATCTGAACTAACTAGCTTTAATCAAGTCACAAAAGATATCCATTTTACACATGTTTAGCCCGTGCTTCACACGAAGACAAACAAATATGCGAGTGCAAGCCTTAACACTTCATTTGATTGTACATTGACAAAAACTCCCACGTTGATCAGAATGAACCAGCTCAGTGTCATACATATATTTAATAAGAACGTGAGATACAGGCAGCAGCGGGTTACAATTAACGGACTCATTCAAAACGCCTGCAACACTCCTAATTAAAACAAACTTCCGTGCATCGTACATGCATTGCGACGACCTACGCGAAGGAAAGAGAGGGCGGTTGCGTCCGAAGTTGTGTTATTGCGCAGGCTGCGTGTCTAGATCTCCTCCATCTCTGCAGCGGAGCGCGCGTGTAGGCGGAGTTTGAGGAGGTTGGCTTGCCAAGGCTAGTGACGCGGTCTCCTTGCCCTCCCTCACTGACAGTGATCACGTGTTCAAACGCGCATTGGTTTAATCGGAAATCGGAGAGCAGCAGTGGTGTTCCAACCGTCGTTCCAACGCGTGCATGTCGTTTGACGGCAGTTGCCATAGAGTGTTACTTAAGAAAAGGCGCCATGTTGAGTGTTTGTCTCGCGCGATAACTTTGGCGAACGCTTTCAGTTGCAGAAAATCGTGAAACTTGTGGAACCATGGAAGCGTTTAGAAATGCCGATGGATGGATACCGAGAGTGAACGTCCAGGTTTGAAGGTGAGTCAATCTACGTACGCTTCATTTGTGTTAAGCAAGTTAGGGTGCGATTGCGAATATGATGTGGATTAATCATTTTACGTTCCGTGTCTCAGACGCACCGCTGGCTCTCTGGCTTCTTCAGTGGTTTTCAGACCTCGGAAAAAAGCGAAACTGAACGCGTCGGTGCGGTTACTTTGATTCATTCGGATTTACACGGAAAGAATTGAAACGCTTCGATGTAAGCGTGCTGCGCTTGGAATATGATTAGGCGCAATTGCCCTGGAGTGTGTAAGCGTTTTTGAATAGCCTGCGTACAAAGAATGCTATGGGTGCTGGGACGCGAGCAGCGTTGCTGTTTTGTGTATCCGTCGCGGTCGCGCTGGCATGCGTTCCACGGAGACCACACCTCGGCTATGCATGCACGTTGCCGGCCGCGTTTTTTTTTCTTCTTTGTAGACACACCAGCGTAAACATATGGCACGTTGATGCGATGCGAATCCAACAAGGCAGCCAGTTGAGGCGCCTGTGGGTGCCCAATCTGAGCTGTCATTTTTCGCTGTTTGTGCGATGCGTGTGCATCAAATTGTATTGTGTGCGCGGCAGGCTTTGGCATTGATTTAAAGAATAGTGTACGTGGAGCTTTGAGTTAGCGTTCGTCGCCACTGCGCGTGCGTCGTACGCTATCCTCTTGCGTACTCGAACTCTAACCCTTTGCGTTCCCGGCGCGTCTAGCCGTCACCCCCGGAAGCTTTGTCTAGCACCGCGCTGGACCATGTTGTAGTGCCAACGCCTCCTAGATTTCCCGTGCCTGCCGGATGAGCGCGAAACGCCGGTCATTTATGGCGGCGCTGCCTACGTAGAAGTAAGGATCTTTGTACTTGGCCTTTGAGATTGGCAATTTTGGCGTTTGGTCGTATGGAAAAAGTTGCTTGCTGAATGACGGCGTCACTTACGTAGGGTTAACTATAAATACGTCTACGCCTTTTGAAAACTTCTGTACGTTATATTTTTTGCATATAAGCTTCAAAACGTAAAAAACCTATGTGAAGACACCCCTACTTGAGTGGCGCCACCGCCGTAGTTCCGACGACCGCCGCTTCCCAAGTGACCGCCGATAATCCGTCAGGCACAGGAAATCTAGGAGGCGTTGGTAGTGCGTGCGCGGTGCTAGACACGTTCCCGAGTCCTGACAACCACAAAACATAGAAACAATCGCGAGAGCTCGACAACACACGACACTCGGAAAGAGACAGACGAGGACAGGCGCCTACACTCGTCTGTCTCTTTTCTGTGTGTCGCGTTTTCTTGTGCTCTCACAATGGTTCCTATGTCGAATAACCAACTCGCCCAATAGTCAACTCTTTTGAATCGCCAAACAATTACCCAGCAAGTTAAATGTGAGAGCTTCCACTGCTTTCCTTTGCGCTTCGTTGGAAAGCACGTATGCGATGTTTCGAGGCGTTAACTACGTGTAGAAAACGCTCTTTCTGCGCTGTTTCGGTTTGCTGTGTTCTGCGGTGCATTTTCGATACAGGCGAAAATGCTGTAGGCCGGTGTGCTAAGATTTGGGTGCGCATTAAAAAGCTCCAGGTGGGCAATATTTCTGGAGCCCTCCACTACAACGTCTATCATAATAATATGGTGGTTTTGGGGCATTAAACCCCACATACAAATCAATCAATCAATTAGTTGTGCGGTAGTGTATTTGGACACATTTGCGCTTCACGAGTGTAGCCATAAAGGTTTTCGTTGTGTACCTCGGTGAATGTAAGGCACTTTCACCGTGTCTGTCTGCCTATGCAGTCTCGAAGCCCTGGTGCTCCCGTGGTCGTTTCAGTAACTTGGCATTATCAAAGCATGATATCAAAATTTGTATGTGGCATAAAATGAGTGCATAACAAAAGTGGTAAGTCAAAGAAGTAATATTGTTATAATGCACTAACTGTGACTGGCACGGTGGCATTATATCATGCCAATCCTTCATGACTCATCGTTTAAGATTTACAAATGCACATATGCCTTGCAGATTCTTGTATATGTAACGATAAAATGAAATGTCTGCCAACACATAGCTTAATGACAGCATCACGTCATTTATGTCACATCACAAACGGCATGTACATTGTCATTTTTCTCACTGCATATTTTTCACTACATATTTTTCACTGCAATGACCCTATACTTGTCATCATAATATTTATTGATGAGCATGAGTAATTTAACATGAATGACATGACAAGCTTTCATGACATCAATTGCTCAAATGGCATTATTACGGCATGGTAATTCTTTTAATTAAGCTGCTAAAGCATGGGCAGAAAGTTTTCACATTCCCGTAGTGGGTGAGGCGGCACCCAGCTTGTCTTCCAAATCTCTCTCTCTCTCTCTGTCTGTCTATATATATATATATATATATATATATATATATATATGCATAAATCCCGAACTCACTTTGCACAAGATCCGCATAAAATAAATGGCGCCATTTTCATTATCCTGTGACTTTCGTTTTCAATGCACTCGTGACACCAGACTCCATACTTCTCACTGCCCCATGATCCGAAGTTTAAAAGCGTGAAAGGAAAAGGAGTGGGCATGAACAGTTTGTGTGAAATAGCTGCAAGACAGTGTGACCAACTGTTGATTGGGAATGATTGAGGGTCTAAGCCAAGCTCCTAAAAATATCCCAGGCCAGTGCCAGAGGGCCCTGTGCCCCCTTGGTGTTGGCCTGAGATATTTTTTCTAGGAAAAATAATGCGTAGGCCCTCCATGAAGCAGCCTGGAGTGGGCCCGAGCCCCTCCGCTCACCGTCGTCGCCATCATCATTATCATCATCAGCCTGAGTGTCCACTGAAGGACAAAGGCCTCTCCCATTTTCCGCCAGTTAATGCGGTCCTGTGCTTGCTGCTGCCAATTTATACCGCAAACTTCTCAATATCATCTGCCCACCTAATTTTCTGTCTCCCCCTAACTAACTCTCTTGCCTTCTCTGGAAATCCAGTTAGTTACCCTAATGACCAGCAGTTGTCCTGTATATGCACTACATGCCTGGCCCATGTCCATTTCCTCTTCTTGATTTCAACTATTATATTCTTAACCCCCGTTTGTTCCCTAATCCACTCTGCTCTCTTCTTGTCTCCTAAGGCTACACCTACCATTTTTCTTTCCATTGCTCTACTAGGTCGTCCTCAATTTAAGCTGAACCCCTTTGCAAGTGTCCAGGTTTCTGCTCCATAGCTAAGTAGCGGCAAGATACAGCTGTTATATACCTTCCTCTTGAGAGATAGTGGCAATATACCTGTCATAGTGATTGCCAAATGTGCTCCACCCCATTCTTATTCTTCTTAGTTACTTCAATCTCGTGGTTCGGCTCCGCGGTTATTACCTGCCCTAAGTAGGCATAGTCTTTTACACTTGAAGTGCACTATTACCTATCTCGAAGCGCTGCTCTTTTCCGAGGTTGTTGTACATTACTTTCGTTTTCTGCAGATTAATTTTAAGACCCACCTTTCTGCTCTCTTTGTCTAACTCCGTAATCATGAGTTGCAATTCGTCCCCTGAGTTACTCAGCATGCAATGTCGTCGGCGAAGCGCAGGTTACTAAGGTACTCTTCATTAACTCTTATCCCTAACTGTTCCCATTCTAGGCTTCTGAAAACCTCCTGTAAACACGCGGTAAATAGCATTGGGGAGATTGTGTCCCCCTGCCTTACACCCTTCTTGATTAGTATTCTGTGGTTTCTTTATGAAGCACTAAGGTAGCAGTTGATCCCCTGTAGATTTCTTCCAGCATGTTTATATATACTTCATCGACGCCCTGATTCCGCAGTGTCTGCATGACTGCTGATATTTATACTGAATCAAATGCCTTCTCGTAATCTAGGAAGGCTATGTATAACGGTTGGCTATATTCTGAGCATTTTTCTATTATCTGATTGATAGTATAAATGTGGTCGATTGTTCAGTAGCCTGTTCGAAATCCTGCTTCTTCCTTTGGTTGATTTAATTCTAATGTTTTCTTAACTCTGTTAGCAATTACCTTTGTAAATAGCTTGTATACTACGAAGAGCTAGCTGATCGGCCTGTAATTCTTTAAGTCCTTGTCATCTCCTTTCTTATGTATTAAGATGATGTTAGCATTCTCCAAGACTCTGGCACTCTTCCCGTCAGGAGACACCTCATAAACAGGGTGGCTAGTTTTTCTAACACTATCTGTCCTCCATCTTTCAGCAGATCTGATGTTACCTGATCCTCACCAGCAGCTTTGCCTATTGCATGCTCTCCAAAGCTTTTCCTGACTTCTTCTATCATTACTGGTGGGGTGTCATCTGGGTTGCTGCTAGTTTTTTATGGTATTAAGGTCGTGGTTGTCCCGGCTACTGTACAGATCTCTGTAAAACTCCGCCGCTATTTTAACTATCCTATCCATATTGGTAGTTATTTTGCCTTCCTTGTCCCTTAGTGCATACATCTGATTTGTCCCTATCCCAAGTTTCCTCTTCACTGCTTTGACACTTCCTCCGTTTTTTAGCGTGTTCAATTTTCTCCATGTTATACCTTCCTACATCGGATACCTTACGCTATTAATCAACTTCGAAAGCTCTAGCAGCTCTATTTTGTCTGTTGTACTTGAGACTTTCATGCTTTGACACCTCTTAATGAGATTCTTGTTTCCTGGGAAAGCTTGCCAGTGTCCTGTCGAACTACCCTGCCTCCAACTTTCCACTGCACACTTTGTAATGATACTCGTCAAATTATCATTATTGTATCTTGCTAAGGTTGGTTTCCTCAATAAGAGTGAGTACTGTTCTGAAGCGAGACTCTGAATTCCTGATCTTCCCTCTCAGTGCTGGCTCATTGATTGGCTTCTTGTGTATCAGTTTCTGTCGTTCCTTCTTCAAGTCTAGGCAAATTCGAGACTGTACCATTCTATGGTCACTGCATTGTACCCTGCTAACCATGTCCCACCCTGCACGATGCCTGGGTGTGCACTCATTATAAAGTCTCCATTTTGTTCTTTTTTTGCCATTAGGGCTCCTCCATGTCCACTTACGGTTTCCTCGTTTTCGGTAGAAGGTATTCAGAATCCATAAATTATTGCG
>WOVY01004924.1:0-33587 GCA_013436015.1 Rhipicephalus annulatus
GGCAGCACGGCGTCATCAAGGGCAAGAAATTCCACCAGCAAACGGCTCTTTTTCACAGCATCATGGTATCTAATGCGAAACAATTGATTCTTCGATGTCGATCACATTTTTTTTCAATGGCGTGTTTTTTCTGTAGTCACTTTTGAAGAGCCACTTCTTAGCTTAAACACTTTGAGCTTCCCCTTCGCGGATTTTGATTTTCTTCGTTCATACTTCGTACTTATACAACTAGCATAACCCTCGATTTTTGCATGACCAGTCAGCTCACGTAATCTGGATGAAAACACATTGTGTTGAGCCTTCTAACAACAACAACGAAGCAAATGAGAGAGATTGTATGAATATATATCTCCTCTTAATGAGCCCATTTATTCTGCCGTTTCACGCATTTGTCATGGCTAGTGCTTTGAGAAAGAGCTCAAAACAAATGGGCTATTACGTAGACGCCTAGGAAATTATGGCCCGGGACCGAAATTTTTTGGCCCGTCTAGGCCAATCAGAAACGAGAACTGTGGGGGCGGGGAGGGAGAGACGTAGGAGCTGGCTAGAGACCCAAGTGAAGCAGTCTTCTGCATAAAAAGGAAAAAGAAGAAAAATTGCAAAAAGGAAGACGCAAGAAAAGTAGCGAAGAAGGAAGGGAAAAATAAACTCAAGGGCTTCATAATGTTCAGCCAGAAGCGTGCAGTGAACAGGTTCAGGCGCTAATTCTGTCGATAGCCCAAATCGAAAGGTGATGACGGCATGAGTGAATGACTTCTTACTCGCACATTAAAGCAAGGCAGAAGTTTAGAAGAAGATGCAGACGTGGAAGAGATGAAAAATATGGCTGGAGATTGCCCTGTGCCACCGCAAGAGTTGGATCAGTGAAACTGGACAAATTTGAAGACCTATCTGGTTATTTCTATAGGCTGTTGCTAGACTTTTTTTAGGTGACGCGAAGCTGTGTCTACGTTGATTCTAGGTTGTTGCTAGACTTTGTCTAGGTGACGCTATGCAGTTGCTACCTTGATTGTCAGTGCAGAGATGCACGAGCTAAACCACAGACTGCCGCAGACAGGACACGGAAGTCCGAACTCCAGAGACAGTAACCCGCGTTGACACGAGGCATTCGCACCTCTCATAGATCTACAGAAACGTCGTCGTTGGCGTAGGCCTTGCATTGGTCTTCTCGCAGGCCGTTTTTACTTTCCCATTCCCTAGAATTTTCTCGTGGCGCGTACTCGGGGACTTCGGCTCGCCGTCGTCGCTTCGAAGCCGTTGGGCTAACTATTTGCCTTCTTCATTTTTATTGCCCCAGGTGCTAGTATCGGGATTTAAGCAATTTCGAAGTAACCAATTTCTGAGGCACATACTCTTTGATGATTATAGTTTAGTGACCTCCAATGCATTGACATCTTCTGCAAGCGATATCTACGGGTGTTCTTCAATTTCCCGTCTGCCTTTCTCCCCCCTTCCTACACCACCAGCCAGGAAGCTAACCAGAGACATTGAAATTACCAGTGGCATAACAGCGATTTACTTGGATGCTGAGACGCAGGTCGTGGCATCAAATCCCTGCTGCGGCGGCAGCATTTTTCGAGGCAGCCGAAAATGCTGCAGGCCCGTGCGCTCAAATTCGGGTTCACGTTAAAGAACCCCAGGTGGTCAAATTTCCGGAACCCTCCACTACAGCGTCTCTCAAATTCGTATGGTGGTTATGGGACGTTAAACTTCACATCTCAATCAATGCCAGCAATTATTTATGGGTTTGCATTATAAGCTTAACCGTATCTTCTCTACTAAAGGTGTGCTCATCGCTCGCCAACTTCCAGTGTTCTTTATTCAATTGTGGAACAAGCGGTAAACATTCAGTTTCGCTTTCAAATTTGCATGCAATTCATGCCTACCCAACAGGAAAAGAAGTGAGTATTCCCTCTAACAGAACTCGCGATCGAGCTTCTTCTTTTAAAAATCGAATTGAACGCGGACGTAGGTAGCATAGCGAGATCAGTTTTTGAATGGAAAATTCCCGTCACGGATTCGGCTGTGTGACACGGTATTCCTGATGCCAAATGCGGTGCGTCTAACGGCGACGCAAGCGCAGTAAATCTGGCAAGTAAGACACGTGACCGTGTATATAGCGAAAAAAGTATCTGGGCAATGAGCTATGCTGACTGGGCCGCGGGCTCTCTGCGCCGTCGTTGCCTAAATAAGCCTCCCACGCTGTGTGCGCCTGTGGGAGTTGAAATGACGCGCCAAAGAAGGCACGAAATCTTTCGGGCTCGATGCAGGTTACACGCGGGTGGTTCGCGTGGCGTGAGTTTCAAGGTAAAGCAGCAAATACTGCGAAAATTTCTGCACAGCAGTTTTAGTTCCGTTTTGCTACATTGAAAGATGCAGAGAGCTGCGTCACCGGGATGCGGTACCATAGTCATCGGATCGTTTCAGCGTTGGTCGGAAGCGAAAATTTTAGAAAGATGCTAACGGAATAAATTAAAAAAATGGCAGCATATCCACGGAGTGAATGATGGAGAGTGAGCGAGAATTCGTCCGTCCATTCGTTCTTTCTTTCCGTCCGTCCATGCGTCCGTCAGTGTGACCGTCCATGCGTCCATCAGCCCGTCCGTGCGTTGAGTCTGTTCGTGCGTCCGTCCCGTGCGTTGGTCCACGCAGCCGCCCCTGCGTCCGTTCATGCGTCCATCCACGCATCTGTCTATGTGCCCGTTCGTCCATCTATTCAACACTCCAAGTACCACCATCCTCGCATCTTTTCATCGTATATTCCCCCATATAAAACACCCGCCATCCGCGGAACATTCCAAGGACTAAACGAGGAGGTGCACACGCCACACGTTCTTACGGCTTGCGCTTCGGTCCACTTCCCACCTTAACCACCTCGAGTCATGGTATATACTAGATCACTGTATTCATGACACTGCGGCCGAACGATCGCTAAACCTTTCGAAAACCAAGGAGGTTACGCCCAGCGAGTAAGACATAGCAAGCTTTTTCAGTCAGATAGTGCTCAATGTACATGCCAATGGCTGCTAATGGGAAATGAGAGGCGGAGAATTCGGCTTTTACTTTCTTTACGGCTTGCGCTTCGTATCTACTTCCCATTTTTACCCATCTCGAGTTCATTCATGGTATATACAAGTTCATTGTATTCACGGCACTGCGGCTCAACGCTCGCTAAACCTTCTAAAGCTAAGGAGGTTACGCCGAGCGAGTACACCGTAGCAACCATTTCTTGTCAGATAGGGCTCAATGTACATGCCAATGGCTGCTAATGGTGATCGCAGCCTGCGCGTTAACTAAAAGCCGAATGCTCCTGTCTCTCATTCCCCATAAGCAGCCATTGACATGTACATTGAGCATTATTTTTTATTGTTCGACAACGCACAGAAGAAGTCTCTCACCGGCACCACCTTGGAGGTCAAAATGTTATACTTGTTACATCCTACGGGGGACGAACTGGTGCCGCTATAAGGAGCTTCGCCCCTCAAATTGGCTGATCCTACGTACAGTGGGAATCGATGATATGCGAAGCACGAATGAGAAAGGCTCATGTGTCACTTTGAAATTTGCACAATGTCACGAAGTGGAGGTAAATGATGCCGTTTCATGCCTTCCATGTCATGATTATCATGTCTTGATGTGTCGTTTACCTTCGCCTTCTATTCACGTCACATGTTGACACACGTCTCAGGATTATGTTTGCACCAGTCATATATTTCGTCATCCATTGACGCCTTTTAACACCAAGTTTTGGTATATGTGGAGCTAGCACATATACAAATTTGGTATATGTGGCCGCGAGCACATAATGAAAGGCGCGATATACTCCAATGTAGTGTTGACGCGTGCGCACGCTGGGCACACTGACGCTACGTTACCAAACGGCAGCATTCCATAGTCTGACGCCAGGTGAGGCCAGCGTCCGTCGGCGCGGCTCGATGGCAAACCGACGCGAAATGCGACATGCTGCATTTCGCCCCGATGCCATAGAGTGACTTCGCTCTATGCCAATGCGTTACCCAGACAACAATGCGTCTCCATCTTTTCGTGACGGAGGGACGCCGGACGCGCTGAAACGCGCATGCGTCAAAGCAACGCAGCGCAGCGCGTGCCTGTCAGTATAAGGCAAGACCAGCGCCTAGCGTGGCAACGCCGACGTGACGCAACGAAATGAACGCCGGCGAGCACGCGCATCCGCGTCATGTCGAAATGTATTGGCGCCTTGACTGTGGCATGGAGTCATGTTCTCACATGACATGCATCTCATGATTATCATGATTTCGCCAGTATCATACCTTCATCATCCATTCACGTCCCGTAATACCAAATTTGGTATAAGTGAAGCTAGCGAAACAGCCGCGAGCGCGTCATGAGCGTGGCATGTATTCATGTTGTTACAAAACACGCAAGTCGTGATTTTCATGTTAAGGTCTGTCGCTTGTGTTCGCCATGCAATCATGTCATACCATACCAGTTTTGCAACATGCCATGTTGAACGAAACCACCCGCAAGAGCTGCAGGACCAGACAGTAAATCATGAATTCATGACATACCTGTCAGTGATTTTTATGTTATGACTAGTCAAATAAGTTCTTCATACTGTCATGTTATGTTATACCAGGTTGGTATTGATACCATTATTGAATCAGCCCAGGAGAGCTAAAAAGTCATAGGCGGATAGATAGATAGATAGATAGATAGATATATAGATAGATAGATAGATAGTAGATAGATAGATAGATAGATAGATAGTAGATAGATAGATAGATAGATAGATAGATAATAGATAGACAGACAGACAGAGACGACAGACAGAGACAGACAGAACAGACAGGACAGACAGACAGATAGATAGATAGATCGACAGATAGATAGATAGATAGATAGATAGATAGATAGATAGATAGATAGATAGATAGATAGATAGATAGATAGATAGATAGATAATAGATAGATAGATAGATAGATAGATAGATAGATAGACAGAAGACAGACAGACAGACAGACAGACAGACAGACAGACAGACGGACAGATCAGACAGACAGACAGGCAGCAGGCAGGCCAGACGACAGACAGACAGACAGTACAGACAGGAAAGATCAGACAGAAAGACAGACAGACAGACAGTACAGATAGATAGATAGATAGATAGATAGATAGATAGATAGATAGATAGATAGATAGATAGAGAGATAGATAGATGGAATACGATAGATAGATAGATAGATAGATAGATAGATAGATAGATAGATAGATAGATAGATAGATAGACTAGATAGATAGATAGATAGATAGATAGATAGATAGAAGATAGATTAGAATTGATGATAGATAGATAGATAGATAGATAGATAGATATAGATAGAAGTAGATGCGCTCAAAGTCGTTGAGGTTCGTAATAAATGCTTCGCATTTAATACAGGCGCGGTTGTGGAATACATTCGTGGAACAAGATGCCCGCCAATTTGGCTCTGTAGCTTTTAGCTCTATTGCCAATAAAAGTTTCCGCCAAATTATAGAGGAGTGACACGAGCGCGCGTGCCGCTTCTCTTGCACGGCCGTGGCTGATCTTAGCCTAAGCACTGCGTCCAGTCAGCGACGCTCCTCAGTCACAACACTTTCCTCTCAGTACACTCTCACCGTTTATTACTACAGCTACCACAAAGGTTTACTAATTGATAATGGATGTTAGTCTTCGGGAGGGAGATGTACCCCCAACTGTCAATGGAGGATTATCCACGTTTAAAACACCGCAAGAGATTGTGCAAGCTCTCTTTTATTATGCATTCAACTATTTCTGTAAGGCCACAATTTACTTTCGTGTTATACTTATTTATGTGATGAATAGAATAACCATGTTTCATTTTTGTTCTTTCAACACGATAGTAGTAAAAACTTGTGCCGCAAGAAATTACCGGCGTCGGCGTCTGCGCGGGCATCGTTGGTTGTGAGCGAAAAATCATCAACGTGTCCGTAACTGAAAGATGGAGACAGATGCCAATAAAAAAAGGATATGAGGCTTAACAGCCTGCGCTATTGTAGTTATATTTTAGTGCGATTGATTCCCTTGTTTATCGCGAATGTCAACTAATCGAATCTTCAGGAGCAAAGCATGTTAAGCGTGGGCTGAGCGCCCCGTTGCAATCACATGTAGCCACCCCTCGTTAGTTGTTGAACCAGCTGTATGGCGGTGCTTGTACATATAACGAAATGCACATACGCTGAAAAATGCAAACGGTACGATACCAGACGATGTTACTTGTAGTATGGTAAATAATAAAAATCGCGGCATATCCACGGAGTGAATGATGATGAGTGGGGCGAAGCGTCCATCATTCCATCCATGCTTCCGGCCGCCTGTTCGTTCTTGCTTCCGTCCATCTGTGCGTCCACCCGTTCAAACGTGCGTCTGCCTGTTCATTCATGTGTCCGTCCACTCGTGCGTCCATCCATGCGTACGTCCGTCCGTGCATCCTTCCGTTCATTCATCGTCCGTCCATTCGTGCATCCGTATATGCGTCCATCCGTCCGTTCATGCATCCACCCATCCGTCCGTCCTTTCGTGCGTCTATTCATGCATCCGTGCGTCCGTCCCTGCGTTCATCCATGCGTTCATCCATACGTTCGTCCATGCGTCCGTCCCTGCGTTCACCAAAAACAGATAGATGACGGATGGACGCGGCCAGCGGATGATTCACGGTTTGCCAATGAAAAGTATGATATGTGCAAGGCGGTGGCAGCTTGCGCTCGAAGACGGAACCTTGATGTGCGAGTGCGCGAGAAAATAGGAATGACGTCACATGAAGGCGTCGGCCTTCGCGTGTTCGTCGACAGCGCCGTGCACTATGGGGCATGGTGTAGTAAAATAAAAGCCGTCCTGGCGCGCGCGCGCGTTCACAAGGCCGGCGGATGGACAACGCTGTAGAGCGGCGTGAGCGCCAAGCGGTGGCGGCGGCTTACGCTCGAAAACGGAACTCCGACGTGCGCGCGCGCGAGGCAGAAGCGTCTTTTCGGTGCAGTTGTTTCAACTTGTATGACTGAGCTGAGAAAGAGAGCGAACGTATGCATTGACTATAGAATTCACGGTAAAAATTCACAGCATATTCACGGAGTGAATGATAACGAGTGGAGCGAAACGTCCGTTCGTCCGTCTACGCGTCCATGCGTCCGCCCATACATCCTTCCATCCATCCGTGCGTCCGTCTGTCTGTCAATCCGTGCGTTCGTTCGTCCATCCGTATATCCATCTATCCGTGCGTTCGTCCGTTCTTTTATCCATGCGTTAGTCCGATCGTCTGTCTGTCTGTCCGTCTGTCTGTCTGTCTGCCTGCCTGCCTGCCTGTCTGTCTGTCTGTCTGTCTGTCTGTCTGTCTGTCTGTCTGTCTGTCTGTCTGTCTGTCTGTCTGTCTGTCTGTCTGTCTGTATGGCGACGAGCCCCAGCCGTCACGGCCGTCTGCGCCCGCCACTCCGCTTCGTCCATGCCCCACCAACGATCCGACAAACACGGCGACAATCCACAAGAATGAGAGAGGAACTCGTTCCTCGCGCACCCAAGCGGCACCGAGCACTATTCAACGCGGCCCTCTGCGGCCCGCCTCTCCGCCCGCCTCTCCGCTTCGTTCATGCCCCACCAACAATCCAACACGTACAGCGATGATTCAATAGACTGAGGTAGGCACTCATTCCCCGCGCACCCAGGCACAGGCCACGCAGCAGCCGATCGTAAAGTAGCAGTACAGCGCCATCTATACCATCTATACTATCATCACTAAACTACAGTTTGAATGCTATTTCTATGAGACAGCGCCATCTATTATACTGTTCGGGAAATACTGCTGCTTATGCTTTACACGGGACAAAGTTAGATTAGACAGAGAGGGGCTTTGCGCTTAACAAATAATCAAATTTCTGCATCCGAGCGGAGATCGAACCCAAGTCACCAGCGTGGCCACCAGATGTTCATCCAGACCATGCCATTTACGTTTCTTTCCTTGAACGTGTCGATTCTACGCGTCCATCGTATTCGGCACTTTTTTAGTATGTGAAGTGCAGTTTGTCAATGCCTTAACACACCTACAGGTGGCCTTACCCAAAGTGTCGGCGTCCAGGCATCCATCCACTCAAAAATAATTCTGCATAGTGCCCAAGGAGCTTTAAAACCTCCTAAATGTGCCTGCTTCACCTGTATCATGATGTTGCAAGCAATAGTTTGTATCTTGCACCATCACCTGGATGTAACTTCGCATTCCCCACCAACGTCCTTCCCACTATATAAAATGGTGGTGCTCGTCTAACAGCAAAGACACAAACGCGGGCTCTGTGTTCCTCTGGGTGGCGTTGAAAAACTCCTACATACCGCGAATACGCAACCTCAGCCCAAGTTTGGCGTAGAACGAGTCATGCCCTTTCGGCGACTACACTCCTTTCTTAGGCTCCGCTCAATCCGTTAACTACTTCAGCTACCCCAGGTATTCATCACGGCAAGGTCATGTTTAATCATGAATCATGGTTGATAGTTGTTGGAATAGAGACGGTAGCACTAAGCGTTAGCGTGAATTCATGTAAACATTTAACGGTGCTTCAGCTGTCAAACAACAGACATTCACATTGTGTAAGCTACTTTAAATATTCGTTTTATTTTCGTAGTATACCGATTCCTATCACGAAGGAATCAACCAACTTTTAGTTTTTGATTGTTTGTTTTTATTTGTGAAGTACTGTTTGAGTATTCTTTGTAACGCTGTTCATCCATGTCTCCGTACCAATGCGCCGCTCCGCGTTCCCCCCTGCGCAGTTGTTGGAACAATGCCTAGTAAATATAAGGTCCCTAGATGAAACAAGTTTCCGAGGTAGCGACGCCTTTCTCTTTCTTCCTCGGCAATGTTCCTAGAGCGCCCCTTAGAAGGTTTAAAACTTTCATCAAAAAGCGAATGTTTGGGCTCAGTAGCTATGGTCAATAGATGTAAATGAAAAAAATGGCAACATATTCACGGAGTGAATGATGGATAGTGGGGCGAAGCATCCGTCCGTTCATTTGTTCTTGCTTCTGTCCATCAATGCGTGCGTCTGTGTGGCCGCCCGTGCGTCCATCCGCCCATCCGTGCGTGCGTCCGTTCGTGCGTCCACACGTTCATGTGGGCGTCCGTCCCTGCTTTCGTCCATGCATCCGCTCCTGCGTCCGTCCATGCATCTGTCTGTGTCCGTTCGTCCACCTATTCAACACCCCAAGTACCACAATCTCGCATCTTTTCATCATATATTTCTCATATAGAAGCACCGCCATCCAGCGGACATTCCAAGGACTGAACGAGAGGTGGCACGCGCACACTTTCTTACGGCTTGCGCTTCGTGTCTACTTCCCACCTTTAACCACCTCGAGTTCATGGTATATACTAGTTCACTGTATTCATGGCACGGCGGCCCAACGCTCGCTAAACCTTTCTAAAACCTAGGAGGTTACGCCCAGCGAGTACAACGTAGTAACCCTTTCTTGTCTTCTGTGCGTTGTTGAACAATAAAAAAATTCGCAGCGTGCGCGTTAGCTAAAAGCCGAATTCTCCTGTCTCTCGTTCCCCCTTAGCATACATTGGCATGTACATTGAGCACTATCTTTTAAGGTTCAACAACGCACAGAAGAAATCTCTCACCTGCACCACCTTCCAAGTCAAAATGTTATACTTATTACACACTATTACAACGGCTACGAGGGACGAACGAGTGCCGCCATAAGGAGCTTCGCCTCTAAATGTTTTGTAGCTGTAATTCACGGCGTGCTTCATTTAGAATAGCACAAGGTAAGTGGAAGAGAGCGAAACCGTTTTCTGTTGTTTTACGGCAACGCAGCACTTTTGAAAAACGTGGATATTGCATTTAAGAAGCACCGTGAAACAATCTTGGTCGACTAGGCGAAACTGAAACGCTCCTCCTCATCAGTTCATGTCCTGGCTACGATTTCATCTTTGGTCACGGCAATAATTACGCTGGAACCATATGCGCATGCGTACTCACTTTGAACCTCTTGCATAATAATAAATAACACCACCAGCCATGTGCAAGATCACGTGCAAGGAATGCACCAATTACAGACGCGGATGGCAGAGAAAAATAGTTGTAATCGAGAGAGTGAGAAAAAAATAAGTGACGCTACCTTCGAAACTTGTTTAATCTAGGTACCTTAAGTAAATGAAGTCACAGCCGCGCGTTGACGTCACTCTTTCCCTCACCAGCAGCAGCTGCCGGCTCCTTCCAACACACCTAAGTGGTGGTGCTCAACGCCGACTAAATTTCAAGGCCGAAAGGCTGCCGCAGTGACGTCAGAAGGTGGGGGCCCAGTTACGCCGCGAACGCGGCGGAAAGCCTGCGTTTCGTTTACGTTTTAGAAGAACCAACGCTCCCGCTCTCGCCGCTGCTGCAGCTTGATTGGGCCGAATAAAAGATGTAGAAAAAAAAGTCTTACTGAGCATGCTCAGTAGGGCAACTGGGCCCCCCACCTCTGACATCACTGCGGCAGCCTTTCGGCCTTGAAATTTAGTCGGTGTTGTGTTGCTCCTCTGCCCACTCGCAACACACTTCGCTCTCTCTTCACACTCTCCACCGCACGCAACGCTCAACCGCACGCCGAGTGGAAACACTAGGATATTTAGAATAGAGTTAGCAGGCATTGCGGGCGTTGTGGGTGCCATATGAGCTTTAGAATAACATTTGGCCCCCCTCTCTCCCCAAGGGAAAAATCTAAAGACTTCGGCTTCCCCCGCAAACCTAAATGCACGGACACTACATCTTGGACTCGACACCAGCGCTTCGCGGGCCTTGTGGGCTGCACGCGCCGAACACTATTTCGTATTCTCTGTGGGCGGATAGCAAGCGCGAACGGCGGCTCGGCGTTACGATGCATGCGCAGTGGAAGCGACCACGCCGCAAAAGCTTGCGGTGTGCTATTCTAAATCTCTTGACGCTTTCACCCTCGTTTATCTGCGATGGATTGGATTGGATAAACTTTTATTTGGTCCTCCAAAACACAGATCACTGTGTTGCGGGCAGCTCCCCACGTGGGGACTGAGATGCCAAGCTCCTCAGCCGCCTCGCGGGCTTGGTGGACAGCCCAGAGCGATGAAACGTACAAGAGATTCAAAGCGCCTCCCTTGTATTTGCGTTTTAAAGAAGCGTTTACTTTAGTAGAGGTTCGCTCCAAACTGGTCTTCCAGCCCCACGTTGACACTCGTTTCAGCCAGGTCAACGGCATGCGCACTGCTGATGCTTCGCATCTCATCATGGTATAGCTTTGAGGGAGATACTCCATAACTTCTTCATTCGTTATGCGCACGGTGTTTAGTAGCGGGGCACCACAACAGCAGCCAACCGGGCCGATACTGCCAACACAGCGTTAGCGCTCGGGTCCTTGTGTTTAAGCAAGATGCGACAAGCCTAGCCTCTCCTGAAGCGGCTGCGGTTAGGTTATGAGAGAGCTCTGGCGATTAAGAGGAAACGGGTAAATTTTTAACTACTCATGACAATATGACTGTTTACGGAAGAGGAGATAGCTTACCCTTTGGTGTGTTTCAAAATAATTATTATACCACAAACAGTTCACGTCGATAACAATTCAACATCACATCATCACATTTTTACTTGATATGTGCTTAGAAAAACGTACAGCATATCCCGGAGAGGATGATAACAGGAGTGAAGCGTCCGTTTCTCCATCTGTCTGTCTGTCTGTCTGTCTGTCTGTCTGTCTGTCTGTTCTTTTGTTAACTATCATCGTTCCACTAAAACCACTAATGCCATCTAGTGATATTATTTCCAAGGACATATATTCACAACCCCATCTATTGAGCAATTCATAAACTAAAGGTGACTACTTGCATACTACTATGGAGGATGGAACGACTCCCACCCTAAGGAGCTTCGCCCCTAAAACTTGTTCACTATTCAAAGTACTTCGTACTCTACTACGGGAGGGCAAGAAACTATTCATGACAATGCCCTAATGGCACGTAAGCAGTAATGCCAACCCAAGAAGAAGTTTTATTCTTAGATTGACACTTGAGAAATCTCTAGATTGCAAAAAAATTTCTACATTATAGTTTAATGTCTATATTCAAGCTAATTGACTCCTAGCAAAGTATCAAGATAGTGCGCTTTGTTGCCAAGTTCTTTTGAATATTTTAAAAGAAAATCCCGATTAACCATCTTTTATTGTCTTTCTTGTGCATGATCTGTGGAGTTGAATATAAAGTGCTTGAAAATGGCACCTGTTGCCACCTAGATAGATTTGCATATCAAATTTACTTTGCCCACGCATTGAAGCCATTGATGTGATCATTCGGGTCGACCCGCAAGTCTGTATAGTCTGTCTTGTACTGTCGGCTTGACAACTGGTGATCTACTCATAATTTTCAACATTCGTAACCACTGTTGCAATATTATCTTTGGTAGTAAGTGGCCGCTCCCTGATAGCCACGCCTTTCCTCTCTTCTTTCGATCAGCAGCTCCCCATCTGTCGCTTCTTCCCTCTCATTTAAAGGGCATCACGTAAAGAGTGAAACACTCGGGCATTATTGTTCTCTCTTTTCATCAAACAGTTTCCGCAATATTGAAGCCATACCACCTTACCAAATCTTCTGTTTTGCTTTCTATCTGTTCGTTCATAATATTCCTGGTTATTTCACATGGAGACATTCCTCGGTGAAGGCAAACAGTGAGCGCAATCTCGACACGTGTTTACGTGCACGACAAGACAAAACTTATTTTTGTTTCACAGTGCAGCAATCACTAAGGGAGCTCATCATTTCTGCATGCTTAACTATGACCACAGCGCACTTTCATTTCCCCTACGCAAACCGATGCAAACGAGGGAGTAGTGCTAACCGAATTGAAGAACTGACATCAAACGTCCAGGCTTCACCTTCTCGTCGCTTGCTTTTACCGGCCAGAAATGAAGATGTCTGTGCTTCCGCACCTTTACAGCCGACGAATGGACGAGCCAACCAGCCACCGGTCCGTAATACTTCGGAGTGGCCTTCTTTACCATCAAGACCCACGTGTACACCTTCCACGCATAATACTGCTGAATGCAGTGAGCAGGACGACAAGATGGATATTAATGACATGAAGAGTATGCTTAGAAATTTGATGGGTTCAATGCGCAAGGTCCTTAGTGGTCTAAACACTCCGGCGGCTAAAGCTGCTGTCCAGTTAATTGAGGTGCTGGAGCCACTTCTTGTTGTTCTTCAGTAAGCGAACATGGCCTCGATGTTCGAAAATCGCATGGGGCAGGCACTAGTTCTGCCAAGGAATGCTGGTGGTTTCAGTGGCCGTCTCACTGATTTCAGACAGCGGGTATTGAAATACCAGTTCCCAGTTATTGTCATCTGCGAACCAAACATGGATTCTACATTCCGTTTATCTGCGTACGTCTAGCTTTGGTCTCGCAGTGATCACCGTGCAAGCAAGGTGCTAGTTTGTGTACGCCGGGATATGACGTACGTACGACATGACATTCTGTCGCATAAAACGAATGATTACGTTTGTTTGACTATAAAGTATGAGAGGCGCACGTTGTCAGTTATCGAAGGATACATCCATCCAAGTGCGAAGATGGACTGCTCTCACCTTAGGTCTGTGCTTCAGGCTGCTCAGAGCCCCCACATTGTCATGGGAAATTTCAACGCTCATCATCCCCTCTGGGGTACCACTGTAATTAACGGACGTGGCAGAGATTTGTGCGACTTCATGTGTAATTTTGGACTAAGGGTTCTGATCGACGGATCGCCCACTTTCATTCGGGGTACTTCTTGCAGCAGCTGCCTTGACATTACATTTGTATCCAGGAGTCTCCTGTCTTCTGCAGCTTGGTACACGGATATAGAGACTCACGGTAGTGATCACTTGCCAACTTATGTTCAGTTTAGGTGGTACCGCCATTCAGCCACACACTGCGTTCATCAGACAGACTGGCGTCTCTTCAGGTCATCTGTGAAAACTAGCTGTCAGCGCACTACTACACCATCCGAAGTAGAAGACATCATTTCCTCGTCCCTGCGTCACACAACAAGACAAGTTACCATTCCGCTGCTACGATCAGCTATCAACTTACAATACGAGGCCCTTCGTGCTATCCGTCGCCGCGCAGAACGGCGATACAGAAGAACAAGATCACCGTCAGACCTCTTAGCCTGTCGTCAAGCTCAACGACACGTTCTTCGACATCTCGACAAGCTGGACAGGTAACGATGGAGGTCGTTCTGTGGTTCTTTGAACCCAAGACAGCCTCTCTCTAAAATTTGGTGGATAGTACGAAGTCTACAATCTTCTCCACAACAAATTTGGCCATTCCGTGCGGTGGCTCTAAATCAGGGTCGGAGTGAATTGGAGGTAGCCAAGGACTACTGTAGCCTTGTCGTTTCCACCGCTCACACTATGACCAAACTCTTACCACCACTGTGCCCCCGTGTTTCGACGAACGCCTCGAAGTGCCTTTTACAACGCAGGAGCTGGACGCTGCTATTTCACTTCCCGACGCTCATCGGCACCAGGCCGGACAGAATTAGGTACGCTGCACTTCGCCATCTTGATACAGAAGCACGACAGATCCTGTTATTTACTACAGCACCTCCTGGGAGTTGGGAAATGTTCCAGATAAGGCAAAGCGCAGCCGCAATCTCGCACTGCTTAAACCGGGGAAGTGCCCTAATGAGCTTTCATCTTACCGGCCGATCGCCTTAAGCAGCTGCGTTGGCAAAGTCATGGAAAGGATGGTATTGTCGAAATTGGAGTGGCTCTTAGAGAGCAATAATCACTTTCCTGCGTTCATGAATGGCTTTAGGAGAGGCCGATCAGCCATTGACGGTGTCATCAACTTGGTCTCCGATGTTGAACAGGAAAGATGTCGAGGCAGATTAGTGGCTGCTGTTTTTCTTGACATTAATGTCGCCTACGACAATGTCTTACAATATGCCATCCTTGATGCGCTCGAGGATCTAGAAATCGGCGGACGACTGTATGCACGGATGGTGAGCTACCTTAGTGACCGTACCGTGTATATGTCAACAAGCGAGGGAGATACAGACCATTATAACATTCACCGTGGTGTTCCCCAAGGGAGTGTTCTCAGTCCGACACTTTTTAACATCACCTTGATTGGACTTGCTACTGAACTTCCTGACACGGTGAAGGTGAGCGCATATGCGGACGACATCTGCATCTGACCTTCTGGAGCTACGCGCCCCAAACTGCGTGCTCGACTGCAACTTGCAGTGACCATCACTGCAAGGTACCTACGTCGTCAGGGTCCCACACTGTCAACTTAAAAGTGCGCAGTGCTTGCGTTCACACGAAAACAAATGACAAGATACCCACTAACTGTGAATGAAACAGAAATTCGTGCTGTTGCGCAACACAAATTCCTTAGTCTTATCCTCGACCAGAATCTATCGTGATCAAAACACGTCACAGCCTTGAAGTCAAAGCTCAAGAGTTTTGTCCACGTTCTTCGGGTCATGACCGGAGAAAGATGGGGTCCTTCCGGGGCAGCTCTCCTGCAACTGTACCAATATTTATTCGTAAGGTACTTACGATACAGCATGCCCGTGCTTTCAAGTATGAAGCCCAGTTGTCCGAGCACGCTAGAAAGCATCCAAGCTCAGGGGTTGCGCACATGTTTGGGCTTACCTCAATGCACATCAACCAAGGGAACTCTCGCCGAAGCTCGGGCTTGTCCAATCAAAGTATATGTGCTCTGCAAGCCTCTTCGAGTCCACCTTCGCCTGTTGACTCGGCACAGGCAACATCCCCTATCAGCGCTCCCTGCCAGCCACCGATACTGCAGTTATTCAAGATCTATATCGCGGCTCGAGAACATCATACCGCCAAGATTCTCTCCCCCACGTTTTCCTGAGACACCTCCGTGGCTACTGCCTAGACCACTTGTCATACTTCAGATTCCTGGGTTTACGAAGAAGTCCCTTGTATCATCGATCGGCCTAAAGCAACTTACATTGCTGCACATTTATACTATGTACGACGGTGTGGCGCACGTATATACTGATGGATCTACCACGTCGCGTACCTCCTCCGCAGCTTTTGTCATCCCGCAGATGAAGATAGCTCGACGTTTCAAGAAAGATCACAAGACCACATCAACAGCCGCAGAACTTGTTGCTATTCGGGAGGCAATACGTTTCATGTCAACAGAACCCACTCGTAATGGACGATACTGTGCGATGCCAAAGCTGCTCTTCAAACCATCGATGGCTTCATGAGACAAGGTCCATATCATACTTTATCGATCGAAATTGCAGAACTTCTTGGCATTGCTAAAAAATGGACGTCATGTAACATTTCAATGGATACCTGCTCATTGTGGCATAATGGGCGATGAAAAGGTGGACGCTGAAGCTAAGAGAGCTTTAAATAGTGCCCCGGAAGTGTGCATCGCATTTTCTCGACAAGATACTAACATCCTACTTCGACGCGTAATGCGCAACTCCATCTTAGAGAACTGGCAGAAACCAGAACACCAGCACAAGCGGCTGCACAAATGGGACCCGGAAATAAAGTTCCGTATGCCTCACAAATTAAAGCGAAGCATCTCATGCATTATCCGCCGCATTCGTTTCGGTGTGGCTTACACGACACGATACACCCACTTGATTGGTTGTAATGACACAGGTCCCAATTGTGGTCACTGTCGGTTGCCAGAAACGCTCGAACATATATTTTGCGACTGTCCAGCATATGCAAGCGAACGTCAGCAACTGATATCTTCGATTGGCCGATATATTAGTCGACCATTACCCGTTGAGGTTTGCTTTAGGTCCTTGGCCTGACGCTAGCAGCACACATGTGGTCATACGAGACGTCATCGCTTTTTTAGAAGCCACTGGACCGGATCCACGCCTGTTAAGTTACCCAGCCTAATAAGACCATATCATCTGTCTACCTTACCATCGTCATTCATCTCTCTTTCACTCCCCAGTCACCCTTCCCCAGTGTAGAGTAGCAGGCCAGAGCAAACTATAGCTCAGGCCGACCTTTCTACCTTTCGGTAAATAAAGTCTCTCTCTCTCTCTTAATCTTCCTCAGTATTTATGCTATAATAATCTCGCGTTACAAAGCTGCTATCCCCTCCGCACGGTCGATCAGAACACCAAGACTGTCCTAAATAAAAGAAAACATGAAAAAATTGGCAGATCCCACGTACAGTGGGAATCAATGATATGCGATACACGTATGAGAAAGGTTCAAATGTCAATTTAAAAGAAGTCCAACATCACGAGGCGGAGGTAAGTTATGCCGTACATGACTTCTATGTCGTCTTTATCACGTTTGAACGTGCTATTTACCTTCGTAATGTATTCACGTCACGTGATACCAAATTTGGTATATGTGGAGCTAACCAAACGGCCGCGAGCCCATCATGACCGTGGTATGTTGTCATGTTCTTACATGACACGCGTGTCATGATATTCATGTTTGCACCAGTCATATGTCATCCATTGACGTCACGTAACACCAAAATCGGTATATGTGAAGCTAGTGAAACAACTGCGAGGGCACTATGGGCGTAGCATGTAGTCATGTTTTACATGACACACATGCCATGAGAATCATGTTTGGACGTGTCATTTACCTTCGTCGTCCATTCGCGTAATGAAATACCAAATTTGGCATCTGTCGAGCTAGCGCTACGGCCGCGAGCGCATCATGAGCGTGGCATGCAGTGATGTTACATGACACGCATCTCATTATTATCATGTTTGCACCAGTCACACACCTTCGTCGTCCATAAACGTCACGTAATACCAAATTTAGTATATGTGAAACTAGCGAAACAGCGGCGAACGCATTATGAAGGGCCCAATATACTCCGACGTACCATGGACGCGCGCGCACGTTGGGCGCAGCGGCGCTAAGCTAGCGAAACGCCAGTCACGGCCGGCGTGACCAGCGTCCGTTGCCACGGCCCGGCGGCCATCGGCGCGAAATGCAACCTGATGCATTTCGCATCGAGGACGTCACCGCGTCTGCCCAAAACAGGGTGTTGGTCTGCCCGAAGGGTATAGTAACGTTGGGCAGTCACCTTCAAGTGAGGCCTGGGAGAGAATCCTCACGACTACAAGCCTGGACATCCAGCTCCGGGCCAGCAAACGCGCTGACGAGGCGGTGACCAGGCATGACCTGACAGCCTTCGCACCTCAGGAAACCATCAGCTACCTTAATAAAGTTGTTTACTACTAGTGACGTTGGGTCTGCCTCCCTCTCTTTGTCACGGAGGGTCGCCGGGTGCGCTCAAACACGCATGCGACAAAGCAACGTAGCGCGGCATGCGCCGACGAGTATATGGGAGGCAGATCGGCACCTGCCGTGGCATCGCCAGCGTGACGCGATGAAATGAACGCCGGCGCGCACACGAGCCTGGTCGCGTCAAAGTGTATTGGCGCCTTCGAAGTGTGGCATGTAGTCTAGTTCTTACATGGCACGCATCTCATGATTCTCAATTCTGCATCAGTCACATACCTTCGTCACCCGTTCACTTGATGTAATACCAAATTTAGCATATGTGAAGCTAGCAAAATGGCCGCGAGCACATCATGAGCGTGGCATGTAGTCTTGCTTTACATGGCACGCATCTCAAGATTATCAAGTCTGCACCAGTCACATACCTTCGTCATCCATTCACGCCCCGTAATGCCAAATTTGGTATATGGGAAGTTAGCGAAACGGTCGCAAGCGCATCATGAGCGTGGCATGTAATCATGTTGTTATATGACACGCATCTCAAGATTATCATGTTTGCACCAGTCGGGTACCTTCGTCACCTATTCACGTCCCGTAATACCAAATTATGTATACGCGAAACTAGCGAAACGGCCGCCAGCGCACCGTGCATGTGGCATGTAGTTTTGTTGTTACATGAAGCGCATGTCATGATTTTCATATTACAGTCTACCGCTAGTGTTCGCCAAGCAGTCATGTCATAACGCATCAGTTTTGCAGCATGTCATGTGAACGAAACCATCGCAACAGCAGCAAGACAATGAAATGTAACTCATGACATTCATGACATACATGTCATGATTTTTATGTTATGACTAGTCTGGCTCATCATACAGTAATGTTATTGTCATACCGATTTTGGTATCGATAGCATTATCGAAACAGCCAGAAGAGCTGAAAGTCGTAGGTGCCTAGATAGATAGATGCTCTCAAGGTCGCCGAAGTTCGATAATGGAATGCTTCGTATTTAATGACCTAAATTGTCAATTTCACAGCCTTTCTAGTTTAAAGAGCGTGATCATTCAGTAAGGCCTTGAACCAGGCCGTGTAATGTCACATTTCTAGCGCCTTACGAAAATCTCTAGATTTAACAAAAAAGACACCAAACTCCTGAAAGAGGTTATAAAACCCATGATATAGACCGGGCACAGGCTACCGCTTTGCGTCTACTTCAAACAAACACGCATCCCTCACCTGCACGCTTTCACTTCTGATTCCCGAACGTGTACACAATCTCCCACTGCTGGTGCTGCGGCACTCACCCGGCTACGCTTCCACACATGCTGTAGGACTGCCCGGCACAGTACAGACACACTAACGCCTCGACCCTTCTGTCGAAGCACTGTGAGGCTCTGCGGAGCCCCGCTCTTTACGACAAAACCTGGGCGACCCAGCACGCCCTTGAGGCAGCGTTGAGGCAAGCCCTTGACGTCCCCTCATGGAAGGCTTAGGTGCAGCCACCTAATTCGTCTGGTTTCTTATAATAAAGTTTATTCCTCCTCCTCCTCCTCCTAGACATAAGTCTGCAGGGTTGGCATGAGTGCACGTAAGTAAAGCCCTTGTGCATTTAGAAAAAGTGTTTAACGATTCAGAGTACTTGGTATTTTACTGCACGACAGCAGGATACCGTCCCCTTCCAAAAACCCGCACTGCTGGAGTGTTTAGAAAGAAAGGTCACCTTAAAAAATGTTTTCAATTCTCGAATTCCAGTATTGCTTCAGAAGAAACACCTCCCCTTTCGGCGACAACTACGGTGCAAGCTTCTTCGGCAACATTTTGCTGAAGATGCGCGCTCTAATTTGGAGTGTTTCATCCATGAAAAGCAACGAGTAAGTTTACTACAAGAAGCGTTGAACTTTCTTCAAAAGCGTTAGTTTTAGTTTGATTTTAGAAAGAGACCGCAAATCGTCGGGTCCCGAAACTGCTTTTTTCTGTGCTGATAGTTTTAGGTGACGCGAAGAGTGCGGCCTACGGAACAGGGTATCAGGCTCACTATAGACGGTTTCAAGGTCACAAGCGTTGTACCCCAAAAAAGTTCCGCTCACCTCCTTTACCAACTCCTAATGTCAAAACTGAAAGCACGTGCTAAAGTTCATTTCAAGGGTAAAGAAAATGTCTCTTTCAATTTCCACATAAAAGAAACGTGGGTAAAATGTTTGATAATTTTATTTAGCTGAAAAGAAGATTCAATTGAATATATTTTGCCAAATAAAGAAAGGAAACTGTAGAAAATTAGTGGGCAACTTTCTACAGTTCTTATTATTCAACAATGCTTTTAAGGCACATCGGTGGACAAAACTGGATGTCATCAAGAAGCTGAGTTTGTAAACATTGAAAGGGTCTATAGAGCCACTTATTTATGTGCGTTTGCTTCAACTATGATGCTGCACGAATGCGCGTGATAGTTTGTCTGCCGCGCACTTCGTTTATTTATATGTTTTGTATTCACTAATATCCAATCGAAACTCCGCGGGACGCACCACTATAGAAAATATCCCGGTTACCACGTGGTTGCAATCACTATCTGGCAAAAAAATCGAGCTGTACGCAAAGTTGTCTTTTGCGGATCTGGCTGTCCCCAGGATCCCTTGCAGGTATCACAAAGTTCAGGCTAAATGCACCTCATGTTCCTTTGCCGAGTAATGTATCCTTCGGAAAGCCTATCCGCCTCGATGGTGCATGATTACGACGTTCAGCTGCCTACAAGAAGGCCGTGTGTTCAATCACGACCACGGCTTGGCACTTCGATCGAGGCGAAATGCCAGCAAGTTACTATATTATACCATACTATACTATACTATACTATACTATACTATACTATACGATTGGTGTTCGTGGTAATGAACACCATATCGTGGAAATTTCCCGGAGCCCTCCACTACAGCGTGCCTCGTATTGATATCATGGTTTTGGTGCGTACAACTCCAGAGAATATTACTGGGGAGGACTAGTCCTGTATGGTCACAGACCAACAGAGCATGCGCAGTGTCATATTTGTCTATTCATTCAAATAGACCGATTGGTACATTCCCAGCGAATAAAGCTCTGCTGATATACGTAAACTACGAGAGCGCTACTTGTTTGGCTGCACACCCAGATGGACTGTGTTGTTCGTTTGTCAAGGCAGTAAAACTAAGTGCTCCGAAACCTTTAACAAGCTGTGGGACTGCTTATTAGTAGTAATGTCCAGAGTTTTACGTCCCAAAACGCTTTATGGTCATGAGTGACGCTGAAGTAAACAGCTGGGGAAATCGGACCCAGTAGTGTTCTTTAATGTGCACTGACTTTCCACAGTATACAGGGCATCTATCACATCGCCTCCATCGAAATGGGACCGCCATGTAAGGAATCGAACCCACCACCTTCCGGTCAACAGCCGGGCAACGTAACCTCTACACCACTGCGATAATGGTGGTGACTTAAGCCTTGCATTTATTTACAACATTTATTGTGTGGGGTTGTACGAAAACAACCAAAATGTTCATTCTGTAGCCAAAAGAAAACAACAAAAATCTAACGTTCTGAAATAGCGCTGGTGTTTGTTACATGAACGTAGCATCTGTACACCCGAACAAAAACGATGCTTCGGCAAAGGTCCCAATCGCACTAGCTGTACTATAATTGAGCCATCTTTTTCGCTGGGGTAACTACTTTTGTTTTTCTTTTAGATGCGGAAGCATCTTATACTCGCGCCTTGTAGTGCGCCGTCCGCACCGCTTCTCGAACCTTCGACAGCTGACGCGCGCGCATGCGCCGTCGCGCCGTCGCCCACCATCTGTGCCGCGCGCGCTTCTCCTTCGAGAACATTCGACAGCTGACAGCGCATGCGCCGTCGCGCCGTCGCCATCTGTGCCGCGCGCGCGCTTCTCCTTCGAGAACATTCGACAGCTGACAGCGCATGCGCCGTCGCGCTGTATATATACTCAAGGTCGGCGCTCGCTCGCTCAGTTGCCGCTCGTCGGTTGGTTTGTACGGCGCGTCGACGTCCAAGGTCGCGGTGAAATGAATTCCAACGAATCCACAAACACAATGATCGACGTCCCTTCGACCAGCGCCGCCCTTTCGCATACGTGTGTACGTGTTCACTCATTTAACACCCCCTCCTACAACCACGGTAACCAATTTAGCCATCGACCCAAGTAAGTCGCAATTTAACACCCCATTTCACAACCACGTTAACCAATGTAGCCATCGACCCAAGTAAGTCGCACGTTAACACCCCGTTAACCAATTATATGCTCCGCATCCTCCTCAGTGTTCCCCCGAGGGAAGCTGCGGGCAATTTTTTTTATGGTATCTGGCGTTGCGCCAGTGCTCCGACCATACCAGTCGCACCCTTTTTTGTTTTTTCTGCCTTTACACATTCCTGGAGGCGAACAAGGGACTGCTGCGACATCTCCGAAAGGACCAGTCCTTGTACTTTCACTGCTATCACAAGGAGACAAAAAAAATGCCTGGTGGACTGGCCGGAGCCCTATTACCAGTTTCCTTTGCCCGAGTCTGTTTTATTTATTCATACTTTATTTTACTAACCGACGTTCGGACACCAGCCGAAGTTATGACAAGTCTTGTGAGAAGTTGCGGCAAGATGCCAAGAAAAAAGCCGTGACCGATAAATTCTCACGACGTCATTGAATGTTTTTTAGGGGAGCGACGGAGACTCGATGTTCTTGTATCGAAAAGAAGAAAGGAAAGACAGAAAGAAAAAAACAAAGAAGGAAAGAACGAAAGAAAGAGAGAAAGAAAACGAAAGAAAGAAAGAAAGAAAGAAAGAAAGAAAGAAAGAAAAAAAAGAAAGAAAGAAAGAAAGAAAGAAGCATCGGACATTGGTTGTGAGAATACTCCGCGACTTCTGGTATTTAGCTTCTTTCCCTTAACATTATTTGTGTTACTAATTGTTCTTTTTTTATTGTAGTGTTTAGATACTGCTTCTTTATCGTGTTTTTCTTATTTTTTGCTTTTTTTCTCCGCTCAAGCCCAGTTCAGACGAGTGCCCATGAGGCGCGGATATTGCGCGACCAGAGCTCCGTTTAATGGCGCAAAATTTTGTCATCGGTAGTTTCCGTTTTGGAGAAGTGAGAGGACTCTATTCTGACCTGTTTCCGCCTCGGTGGAACAGTGGCTCGGCTGCTGGCCAGAAGGTCGTAGGTTCCATCCTGGCCAAGGCAGTCGCATTTCAATGGAGGAAAAATCATGAAGGCCCGAGTACTGTCAGTGCTCGTTAAAGAACACCAGAGGGTCAAAATTTTCGGAGCCCTCCACTACAGCGTCTCTCATAACCGTACCATGGCTTTGTGTATGTAAGAGTATTGTGAAAGATATGCACATCCCAATGAAGTCGGGTTCTTGTTCTTGTTGCCCTTCACTTGTGGCTTATACCCACTGTGGGGGATCAGCCAATAATCGAGTGGTCTTATAAGGTAATATTCGATTTTATAGTAAAGGAACTTACAAATTGAACACGTTACAAATTTTTCAATGAAGTTTTGATGATCACTGATCTGGACCTACAATAAAGTTTTTGTATTAGTAATAAATAATAACCCAAATGAAAACCTGAGTTTAAAAAAAGAGAGAAGTTATGCGTATCGCCACAGAAAAATAATATTAGTTTGTTAGTCTTTTTGTTTCATTCAGATAATTCCGTACTGCCTCGCAACTTTCGCACTGGCAAACCCAGAAGTAGCGGCTCCAAAGGACAGAATCACGTGCATAGATAAATTCATTCCAATGGCACGTAAAGGACTTTCTAACTTAGGTTTACGAGCAGTAGTAAATCGTTCTACATGTCAAAAAGTAATGATTCATACCTTCTGGCTCGCCACAGAACGCGCACATTGGAGAAAGAGCCTGACCCGATTTGTGTTGGTAGAAATTATGTTTCGACACCCTACAGCGCAGCCTCGTCATCGCGACTTCTAGTTAACGTGTGTCACAAGACGTAAAGTGTGGAATTGGGCTAGTTGGTAATCCATTATTAAACTTCTCAGCACAAATACTTGTCGGAAGTCTTTGCGCTGAGAAGTTTAATAATGAGTCACAAGAGGATCCGCACCAGGGATATAATAAGTGCCGATATTCTGTCGAATGTGTGAGTGATGTAACTGTGGAGCTTTTCATAATAGTACGCCTACGGAATCGCGCAGCCATTACATAAGCGTTTGGTGAAAAACATGGTAAAACTGACCCACTTATTGCTGACTTCGCTAAAGAATTGGCCATTTCGTTTAAGAGCAACCCTTTATGGTCCGGCACCCAAACTAATCTAACTTTTCTCAAACGGGTAGGGGGATATGAATGCACAAAACGCCTTTATTATGTGCGATTCAGCACAACAGAAAGTGCAGTGCAAAGAGACAGAAAATTTGTAATTATAACAGCCGATGAAATTTCCGCGTTTGACTTTCGTAAGGCGAGCACCACTGCCAAAAACTCAGCCACAAAAATGGGTACGAAATCAGTTAGTCGGAGCGAATAAGACCAATCCAAGTTCGGGCTGAACATGCACCGCAGCTAACTTGATGCATCACAGCTGACGTTTATGTCACTCTGTGATGCATCTGTAGCAATAATTACACTTGTTTTGATGTTCTGCAAGTGTTCCTGCAATAAACCATGTAGAGTGTGATCGGAGGGTAACTTTGCAGTATTAGGGGAAATGTCGTCAAATTGAATATCCACATGGGGTGAATTATCGCTGGTCAGCCTTATATCGCCGATACGTACAATCAGTGGGTCCAGTAAACATTGTACAAATACAATTTGTAGGGTGTGAAACCATGGCCATCTCCTGTTACTGTCGAGAAGTCATCTTCTTTTGTACTGTAGCTCAATGTAGCCCTGAGGCGCTAAGGAACTTCCCGTAAAACTTGATGAAGTGGGCCGTGATGAACAAGAATTATATATACCGCAGCGGTGGCTACATGGCTAAGGCGTCCGCTTTTATTGCGGGAAGTGCCGGGTTCGATTCCCAGTGTCGACCAGGAAACCACCGGTTTTTTCCCAGTGGGGGTAGAGTCGTAACACTGACCTGGTGGTCTTTTGTTTCTGGAAACTCACCCCAAAAAAGTAGCCCGACAAGGTTCTGCGAAGCCCCAGGACGTACCTTAACCCACAACAGCCTTGGTGAAATAGTTGAGCATCCGCCGCTGCTCAGGGAGGCAGAGAATTGCTGCCGCTAGGTACCTACTGGCTAAGTACATGCACACTTCCGGCCTGGTGCTCGGTTTAGAACGAATTTGAAGTCGCTTGGTAGGGCACCCACTTCGTAGAAAATTGGCGGCATCTGACAGTGAGGTTCTCCATATATATATATATAAGTTCCATGAGATCCTCCGTGAAAGCAGTAACCATGGAAGCGTTTGATTTCGAGAGTTTTGGCCAGAGTCTGAACTTCGTCAGGAAGCTGTCTAGCATTTAGATAGTTCGAAATTTCGTGTTTGAACAACGCAAAATTATAGTCTGAGTGTGCTTTCATTAGACGTGTTAGTGCATTTATAAAAACAGAGGAACATTTATTGCTTAGCGATTCGAAGTTGCCATGGGCCTAGAGAAGAGAGAACAACTTTGATAAAAAATAAAGGAACCCCAGTCCGCGTGTGCTAACAAAAAAGGCCTAGCATTTTCACTAACAAGAACGTTCGCTTCGAGCCCCAGTGACTCGGGTTGCAGTTCATATAACTGTAATTATGATAGTTTGTGGTTTAACGTCCCCAAACCAAGATATTGTAAATATACTTCACAAGTGCAGGGGTCTGTTAATTATTAATTACCCATGGGGTGGCCAGCTCTCGAAAAGCGCGTCTGTCTCTAGAGTGAGGAAGAAGCGTGCAATATTCTTTTTCTTTCAGGCCGACTGCCGCTTTGCTTTCGACCCATTAAGTGCAGGTGGCAATACAATTACGACAGACGCCGCCAGTGCAGTGCTCCACAAATTTTGACCATCTGGCGATTCTTTTACGTGCATTGACATTGCACAGTACACAGGCTTTTTACCGTTTAGCCTCCATCGAAATGCGACTGATGCGGCCGGCATCGAAACCCGCGACCTTCGGGTCTGCGCCGAGCATCGTAACCACTGTTCATCGAGGACAGGCAGTGCGCAGGTGCGATTCGCAGGCATGATGGCTGCATTAGGAACGTAATGATGAAACCCCATGCTCGTCAATTTTAGTACACGGAATAATCCCGAGGTGGTGAAATAAATCCTGAGCTTCGATTTCAGCGTGTTTGATATATGTGTCATGGTTTCTTGCACGTTCAACATCAGGCACTGTTATCGCTCTTTATATTTTATGTATATTATCTTTCTAAGATTTTATCGCAGCTGTGCTGGTACCCTGACCTACCTAGTCTGCAACACAAGTCGCTCTGCGAGCCTAATTTGTTGCGGTTTTTGCAAGTACACCAGACTGCAAGCAAACAAGCTGTAACTGTTCGCGGAAAATGTTGCTGCGTAGTAACTGAGATGATGCTCCAGCCGCTACTTGTAGGGGCAAAGCTTTTTAGCATAGAGCCTTGTCCCGCCGTCGGCGCATGGCCTCCGAGATTGCGGGCACGCAACACCACGCCGCGCGTCTGTAATCTCGGAGGCCATGGTCGGCGTGACATAGTACTCAGAGTGCCCGCTAGAGGCCCGGCGTTGCCTGCTCACTCCAGGCGCGTGATATTTTTCTTTGACAGCGGAGACAACGAAGCGCTCGCTCCGTCCTGTTTGTGTATTTTATTATAGAATAATTGAGCGATTTCTAAACATCAATTTTAAACGTGTTCGAAATAATGCACTTTCAATTCAAGATATATACTATTTTGTCTGGTCGGCATGGCACAAAGTAATTATTGCACTTGTGTTTTTACGTTTGCTTTTTCTCTTTTTGTTAGGATTATGTCTCACTTGAAAGGCCTTGATTTTATATCCTGAATTCTCGGTCATTCCCCCTGAGTGGGCAAGATCCATATCAGAGACATCATCATCATCATCATCGGGGGAGCGCTCTGCGTTTGAGTGGAGACCACTAGGCACGCTGCATTGTCGCTCGCTCTCGTCGTGCGATCTTTCTCTCTCTTTCTCTCTTTCTCTCTTTCTTTCTTTCTCCGTCAGCAAAGACAATGAATACGAGGACAAAAAACGGCCTTCGTTGTTGAGGGCTCGCAGAGCAGCTGTAGCATGGCAACGCAGATAAGCGGATCCAGAGGAGCGGGCTCGCGAAACTGCAGCGAAAGGGCAGCGCTGTCTTTATCTCGCTCACTCTGTCAGCTACATTTTACGCAGCGACCATTAAATATAAATTTATACTAAAATACTTGCCAAGATAATAACGCAAACAACTGTTTCCAAACATTCAAGGAAGCCTTACCTGGTGCTCTGTGAGCGAAAGCTCTGTTCGCTTGATTACGCTGATAAACTTTGAAATATAAAAAAACAACGTCACATTCGAAACACCTGCGACCTACATTCACGGAATTTCGCACTTCCCGTCAGCCCCGCAAGAGTTTTACGACGATCGAAAACCCCGCGGCTTAAGGTGCTGATATATAACCACGCCTCTGGACGAAAGCAAACTTGTAAACGCACAAAAATATTTAAGTTAAAGTGATAGAAGAGGGAATGTAGAGGAACAGTTATGTACACTGTTTATTTTTTTCTGGGGGGGGTAGGTGGGGAGAGGAGGGCAAAGCGCTTGGACGCGAAGACTTATCTTTTTTTTCATTCTTTTTTTCATGCTTTTCGTGTATTCGAAGACTTGGCAGCCCTCGTTTCAGCAGGTCAGCTGGGTTCGTCTATGCGAGGCATCAAAATCGGATACAACGTCCCTTCGTTGCATTGGAAGGAGCGCAAAAATGGAGACGGCGCACGGCGCACAGAGTTTTCAGGGACGCGTCATTTACCCACAACACACAGCTCGCTCGGCAAATTCAAGTTGCTGACGTTGTCACAATATGGCTCCTATGCGAGTTCTCATTTTCTTTTCGCATATATTTTCATTTTCTTTATTTTTCTTTTTGCAAACGTCTGTATAGGCCTTTGTTTCTTTAAGTACGTGAGTGGTCACTGAGAAAACTACAAAGAAAAAAAGGAACGAGAATTGGACAAAAGAGAGCTCAGCATAGGCTGGACAGAGAAGCTAATACGGACTGATTTATTCTAACAGCAGTCAGCGGACGCATATGGAATGCCTGTGTGATGTCCACATTGTCACGTCACACGTAGTTGTAACTTGAACCAATGCAGCAGGTAGCGTGCCCAAAAATGAACTTTTTTTTTTGCCGAACTTGTTTCCGGGAAACGGAAAGTCAGAATGTGGTAGAATACTCTGTACAATTACAGCGGAGAACAGAGCGTGGGGTCTGTCAAGAGGTCAAGCGCATCGGCTTTGATGCATGTATCATCGGAGATATCGACGTTTTCAATAGCGGTCACGAAGGCAATGTGCACACGTAAATGCTTCAAAGGTTCTAAGATTATCTAGGCAATTTCCATGATTGATTGATATGTGGGGTTTAACGTCCCAAAACCACCATATGATTATGAGAGACGCCGTAGTGGAGAGCTCCGGAGATTTCTACCACCTGGTGTTCTTTAATGTGCATCCAAATCTGAGCACATGGGCCTACAGCATTTTCGCCTCCATCGAAAATGCCGCCGCCGCTGCCGGGATTCAATCCCGCGAGCTGCGGGTCAGCAGCCGAGTACCTCAGACACTAGACCACCACGGTGGGGCAGAATTACATTCAAGGGTTCGTTTTTTGTTGTTGGACACAATAATAATGAAGCTAACAGACAATTAGGCAACCAAAGTATGGAGCATGTTATAGGTAATTGTAATATAAATGCTTACAAAGAGAAGTCGAGGATAAGATACCTTACCATGGTGGTCGAAATTTTCGGAGCCCTCAACTACGGCGTCTCTCATAATCGTATGGTGGTTTAGGGACATTAAACCTTACATGTCCATCAAGTCAAGATAACTTGTCATGAGCATGGGCCGAGCCCACTACCTACGAATAACACACCCCTGCCCACGGCAAGTTATTATTTCCTCCACTTTTCTTTTCTAGCATTTACATTTAATTTACTTTAATAACATTCCCTATACTGTTCTTACATAATTATCTCTTAGTTGTCATCAGATGAGTTCCCAGTCATTCGAACGCACTCTTCACAAGACAGCAGCTGAATTGCAGCGCCGTGGTAACATAAAAAAAACGGGGAGAAAAGAGTGAATATGGCAATATTAGACGCTGGTGCCTGTAGATAAAAGCTGATATATAATGCATATTATATATGTGATGTGGGATGCATTCGCAATACACAAAGAACTTTAACATGACTCATCCCTCAACTATCGGACTTCGTGTCTTCCTTTCCAGATGATTGGAGGTAAATAATTTGGTGTCTCGAAATCCTGATCAGGCATCTTGGTAGCTTAGCAGCTTGAGTATCATGCTTTACCTCCAAGTATCAGGGTCGCGGGTGCGATTTCCGACTCGAAAGCCATATATCACTAACATAGTCGTATTACATAGAAGTGCCAAAGTGTATGTGCCCTTAATACTGGAATGTTATGAAACTTGTTTTCTGTGCATAGTGTAAATAATTTTTTTCTAAACAGCCGAAGAATATTTTTCGGAGCTCGAAAGATGCAAACCGGCTCGAAAGTTTCCAGTCAGAAAGTTTCGTGCAGTCAACGTCCTCATAGAATGTACCCACATCCACTAAGAGCCCCTTAAATGAAGACAAGATGTTTATTTACACTTTAAAGCTCACATTACAAGCCCATCACGAATAACCAGGTCTCAATTTGTCATGCATGATTCATACGTGCCTCCTACCGAGCATTAACGATGCTATTTCACGACCAGCACTTTCCGCTTCAATCGTTCTTTCATGAACCGCATCCCGCCTTATGGGAGGACCGTTCAAGCGCATGGCGATTCCCCCGGCACGTTTTAGCGCCAAGAGTATTCTTCGTCACAAGTAGAGAGGGAGGCCTCCGTGTAAGCCAAATCACTTTTTTTTTCTTTCTCTCTCTCTCTCACTCGATTACCTGCTGCGTTGCGCTTGAAGAAGGTGTTTAAAGAAGGCCCTATATGGCACGGTTGAACCACGACGGGCTGCAAGTAACGAGACTGGAGAAAAGGGTAGGAGAAGGCTCCAGCTTTCACCGTAAGGAGTATAAACGAAGTACATCCATTCTTCGTCGCCTAAGCAACAGCAATAGCAGCGCCCGCAAAGTTTTGCGCATCGGGGAACCAGCCATCAGAGTCGATTTCGTGGCCCAGTGATTTTCTTCCTCCGGAACGATCCCTTAGGGAACCAGTTGTCGAGCGCTTAGCCACAGACGCTCCAGCTGTCTTTTTCCTTCTTTCTTTATCTTGTTGCTGCTCCCGGCGAATCTTACTCGATGGTGTCTCGGAGATTTCCAACCAACACGAGAGACGTCTGACTCAGGAGCGTATGTCTGTTCCTTAGTGTAATTTCCGTTTTGCGGGGGACTAAATGTTTCGCTTTATATCCACTCGGTAAGAAATATAAGTGCGTCTGCTAGAAAGACACAAGCTGCAGGTTGCAATATGTTCGGTTACTGTTTTTTCGCGGCCGGCTCAATGACTCCCAACTTCTTTTGTCACGATCTTTCAGCACCAGCGACAAAAGCCACCACTGCACTTATTACTATATCAACCTCATTTATTTTATAGAGTACTGCGAAACTAAAAAGGCAGATCATTCGTACCTCGGTCGGTAGTCGAGAAAAAAAAAGGCGGGAGAAAAAAAAAGGCAGATCATTCGTACCTTGGTCGATAGTCGATGTTATGTGAAGCATACAGATGCAAGGTGACTGTGCTGTACTTTTTTTTTATTCAGTGAAGCGTTACGAAGATGCGCTAACAATGTGTACAAAGGCTCGCACACACACGCGTTAAGCAACGCATGTTTTATATGACCAGCTGTTCACAGTTGTGAAACGATGCCAACAGCGTCATCGATATTAGCAACCCCAAATGCGGTAACCTGACATGAAGCGCTGGTGCTAGCAAAGATGATAGCTCTGGACAGTGCTACATAAATCAACTTCAATGGATGATGCTTAACTACATTTCATGTCCACCCGACGTTTCAGGTTGAACTCCACCGCGGTGGTCTAGTCGCTAAGTTACTCGACTGCGGACCCGCAGCAGTGGTGTGACATGTCCATAGAGCCAATGGGGACACAAATTAGACGCATTGATAGCGCCGTCTGGATTGCGGCGAAGGTTGTACAAATATTAGAAAATTACTATTTTACCGACAATCGAACAAGTTTTTATTATCTTCCGCACTCAAATAGCTTTTTTGAACAAATATTAACGAAAATTATTGTTGGTATAATTTATAGTTGCGTATAAAACGAATTGGGTTTCAAAGCACCAGGGCGTTATGATATGGCGGCGGGCCGTTCGCATAGCAGACGACTCAGTCGTCAGCTTCTGCGTCATGGCTGTCCTCCGCTCGTTGGAGCAGCTCCCTGTCACAGGTTACGTCGTTTCCATATAATGAAATGCAGTAAACTGCTCACTAGAAACTCAAAAGTACCTTGCATACTTACTTTAGTGAGTGAGTGATAACGCATACAGGCCGAGCGAAACGACAACGCTGATCACACAAACTTGCGGCAATAAATTGTTTTATTGCAATTCGACGGACGTTTACGTGAAATAAAGGTTACATACGTAACGTTTTAGCATGTACACCAGTGAACAATATGCATGCATTAACTTTCATGTACAAACAAGGTACGTACTACAGCTCCAATGCAGATGCCCGGAGCACAGAAGCTGTCCAGTGCTGGCTGATATATCCGTCACGCTCCACAAAACGTTCGCTGCAGTAAGTAAAGGTATAATGATCACGTTCCAGCACTTCTGTAGCTGAAGATGTTGTAACACCTCGTTGACAGTATTCGGCAAACTTTCTGTAAATATTATCAACGTATCCGCGTGCTTCTCACGAGAAGCGCTGCACGACTGTTTGCTTCTGGTTTGCGCTGCCACCTAAAGTGCGTAACTTTCCAATCTTCCAGGCGTATGCACCAAGCATGCTTTTGAATGCCTAAAATTAAATGATAAATGTTTTTTATGCTTAACATATCAAGTATTACAACTAAAATTTGTCAAAAAAAAAAGGCTTAGATGGCGTTCGTTTGCCGTCGCCGGCGGTGCGCTGTCGTCCTTTCGATGGTGGCGACATCTCACGGCGCCGACTCGAAGCTCCCAACATGCCACCGGCCTGCCCGCAGGTCGTGGGACCGAATCCCGGCTGTGGCGGCTGCATTTTCGATGGAGACGAAAATGCTTAAGGCCCGTGTGCTCAGATTTGAGTGCACGTTAAAAAACCCCAGGTGGTAGAAATTTTCGAAGCCTTCCACTACGGCGTCTCTCATATTCATATGGTATTTTTGAGGACAATAAACCCCACATATCATCATCATCACCATCATCATCTTTATCCTCATCATCATCACTGTTCCAGGTTTACATTTCATTCATACGACGTTTCATGCTACATTTCACGTTAACAGCGCAGTTTATCCTGGAAACAACTTGGCCACCAGTGATAACGCTCGAATGTTCGACGCCTCGTGTATAAATTCTGACATACGTTTATCGCAGATTAGATTATAGACCGGCCAACGCTTTGTTCTCCGCGAATAGTGCCAGTGTGTATTGCTGTAGTCGGACCTTCAGTTTCCCGGCCACAAGTTCGGCCAAATAAAGAGTTTCTTCTTTGACACATCGACTGTTGCCTTCATCGACGTCACGACCACGTGACAATACATAATACTTAAAATTTTGAATACCCCAGCACTGCAACCAAGACTGACGTTACAAGAACTTTAGAGTCTGTTAGCAAAGTAGTTCCGAGACTTGGCTCTGTGGTAAGATACTTGATCACCAAGCAGATCGCCGGGTTGATGCATGCTGGGATCCTCACATTTATTCTTTGCATTCGTCGGGTCAATGCTTCTGGTGTCAGCTTTTTCCTAACGCTCATGCGTTAAAATTTCCCATGTGTGTTTTCACCGTTCCTGGGTAAATACAAACTGTCAATCACTTGTGGCAAATGTCCGCATACGAGTGGTGCATACCCGGCCGCGGGTATCGTGGAAACTGTTTGGTGACGTACGTGACGGGATTGGTGGCATTTTTCATTTGCTGACCAGCGAGTCATATTCGTCAAACCATCATACCCTCTCTAAATTATTTTTGGTTTACCCCAAGTTAAGAGGAGGATCACGAAAGCACCGAGACATAGGCAGCTAGATAGATAGAT